>JABWTJ010001467.1:0-29905 GCA_016801875.1 Solanum sitiens
ATAGCTGCTCATCGTATCTGTTTCTACTGAGGTAGTCTGCAATAAAATTCTTATTAGTAGAAATAACTTCAATTGTAAAAGTAAAGTTTAATATATTTAATACTAATCTTCGTATTTCTTTTGTTGTGACTGAGTCATCTATTTTGCGTGTTAGCCACCATTTTACCTGTGTATTATCTATTCGAACAATAAATTTGTTATATACAATATAATGTTCAAAAGCTAATAAACATTTATATAGGGCTAATAGTTCTTTACGGTTAATTTCCCATTTTATCTGGGGTTCTGTATATGATCCTGAATAATATCGACAATGATATTCAGTTTTTTTATCATTATATTTATATTTTAATAAACCTCCATAACTGTGTTCACTAGAATCAGTTTCAACTATATATATGAAATTTCTTTTTTCATCAGGAAAATTTAGTTTTGGTAGACGTTTACATAATTGTTTAATATTTTTAATATTTTCATTATCTTTTTTATCGAAATGATATTCGACATCTTTTTTCAGTTTTTTATGTAAAGGTTTTAAATATTCTGCTAAGTTAGGTATATATTCTCTTACCTGATTTACTAATCCTAAAAAGGACTGTAATTTCTTTTTTGTATCTATATTTTCATCTAAATCAATAATTTTTTGTACTAAATGCGTTTGCATTTTAATACCTGATTTATCTATTTGTATTCCGAGAAATTCTATCTGTGATTTCATTAATTCTATTTTTCTTTTATTCAAACTAATTCCGGATTGCTTAACTATTTGAATAAATTTTTCTAGTAATTTAAAATGTTCTTCTTCTGTTTTGGAATATAATAATATATCGTCAATATAGACTATACAATTTTCTAATTTGACTAAAGTATTTATCCATAAAACATTGATATCTTCCTGGTGCATTTTTATATCCAAAGGGTAATACGTTCCATTCATAATATCCTTGGGGTACAGTGAATGCGGTTAACTGTTTTGAATTATCTTCAAGTTTTAAATGGTAAAAACCCGATTTACAATCGAATTTACTAAAATAGTTGTAACCTTGTATTTGTCTAATTTTTAATATCTTATTTGGAATAGGATAATTATATGTTTTTGTTTTAGCATTTAAATTTCTATAGTCAATGACCAATCTACTTTTTCCTCGTTTTTGTTCATTGTGATTATTAACAATAAATGCCGGACTACAATGTTTACTATTTGTTTCTTGTATATAATTATTTTTTAATAATTCATCTATATGAATTTTAAATTCATTAAGATCATCAAAATTATATTTTAATGGTTTTTGTAAAATTATACTATTTTCATCTATTAATTCAATCTTTACAGTAGTTTTATGTTTTTCCCATCCGTATAAAGGATTATCATTATATAAAGATTCTAATTGAGTATTTATTGATTTTAATTTATCTATTGTGAGTATAATAATTTCAAAATTATTAATATCTTTTATATTTTCTAATGCTTGATTTATATTTTCATTTCCTTTTATCCAATCAGTAGATTTTCTTAGTTTATTTTTAACTCTTTTTGCTCCTATTTTATAACCACATGGTGTTGTAAACCACCAATGCGTTTTGGTTATTATATGGGGGTATAATTTTTCTAAGAAGGGCATTCCTAATAATATATCTTTTGTTTTACAATCAAAACAATATATAGATTCTAATGTTAAGATTTTATCCCATATCTGTATTTTAACATTTTTAGCTTTGTAAGTAATCATACTACTTTCATTATTAAATCCAGTCACTATTAAAGGTGTTTGTAATTTTTCCCATTTAGTTTCTGGTAAACAATTATATTTACATATATTTGTTTCAGCTCCTGTGTCTATCATAGGTGTATAATATCTATTATAATATCCTTCTACGATAATTTTCGCAAGTATATATATTTTCATTTTATTCTTTGTATAATAATTTTCTTGTTTTGACAAGTAAGTATTAATTTACTGTCTTCTATTTTATAAGGTGTAAACTGTTCTAGCCATTTTAACCCTAAGGTTATATCATTTTCACTTTGGTATATTTTAAATGTTATAGTAAAATTCAATCCTCCTATTATAATATCTTTTTTAACAGTTTCATTACAAATTATTATGTCTGAAGGTAATCCAGGGCAAATATGTCCTGTTTTTGTTAATTCATCTTCTGGAACTAAATCTTTATTTATATAATTTTCTTCTTCACCAGTATTAATTAAGATTTTATATTTTTTGTCATTAGTAATACCTGCTATAAAGTAATAGTTTATTAATTCATTTTCTGTATATTGTATTTCAGGGAATTCATACTTTCTTTTTGAAGTACTAGCTCGTGATGAGTTAGTTCTAGATAGTTTAGGGGTATTTATTCTTTCTTGTATTATATGTAAATCATCATTTACATTCATTGCATTGTAACTATAATCATTGTTATCTATGATTGTAAGAATTTGATCGAAAGGGTTGTCGATCTTGATTCTATCTATTTTGTTTTTGGCAATAACTTTATGTTTTGTTGTTAAAATATATAGATTTTTACATCTTACTGTAAATATCTTACTTCCAGGTTCTAATTCTATACCTGATAATTTCCAATATAACATTAAGGATTTATCAATATTTTTATCTGTTAAAGCAATAGAATAATTAGCGCTTATTATAAATTTAAATTTTTGGTATATTAGATTTCCTTTTATTGCACTTATTATACTTTTTTCTATAGGATGTATAATTCTGTCATCAGCTAAGTATAGCTCTATTGGTGTATCTATTCCTTCTCTAAAACAAGCTTTTAATAATATCTCTGTTCCTCCTAAATGTACATATTTGATAGGGGCTTTAGATTTTATTTGTTGTATTTCTTGATTAATTACTCTTTTATTGAGTATTGGGATTTGAGCTTTTCCTTTAGTATATTTACAATCTATAATATGTTCTTTTTGACTTACTACATAGTATTCTTCTTTACTTCGTTTAAAGAATTGATTTAATAAAGGTATTTTTAGTACTTTTTCTACACTTAAGTCTAATTCTTTATTTCTTATTTCTTGAAAAACATTGTTATCGAATATTATCTTTTGTTCAACAGACTCTTCATCATTATATTCTTCAGTTGTAATAACATTTATAGTTTCTTCAGTCATATTCTATATCGGATTCTATATCTGAATTATTTTCTAATTCTGTTTCATAATCATCTTGTTCGATTTCTGAATAATTAGTTATTTCATTATCTAAAAATTCATAGATACTATCGTTATCATCTAAAACATAATCTAAATAATCTATATGCATATATTTAATATCATTAATTATAAATTCTGCAATTTGCTTCTTTTTTATATTTTTAGGTAATTTGCAATCTTTAGCTAAATGTCCTAGTTTTCCACAATTATAACAATTACAATTTGATATATCTTTCTTTGGTTTAGATAAACGTTTTTGTTTATTTTCTTTTATATAATAACGTTTTCTTGGTTTTCTATACTTATATTTTGTTCGTCTTTTTCGATATTTTTTAGTTTTATTTTTACGGTTTGTGAGTTTATATTTTCTCTCCTTATAGCCAAATTGGGGTGCAGTTATATATGTACAACAGTCTAGATTTTTTAACAAAACCTTTTCCATTGTTAATTTTTCCCTTTGAGATTCACATAGTTGTATAAACCATTGATGTAAAAAGTTTATTCTAGCTCCTAAAGTATTTGTAGTTTCACTATTATTCCAGTCTTTTATTATATTTGTACTAAAAGGTTCTGGTAGTTTTGTAAAATATAAATTTTTTATTTCATCAGCTTCATTTATATTATATTGAGCTTTATAATAATATTCTTTAAAAGCACAAGTATATTCTTCTATATAACACATATTATGTATTGATAATTTTGCCATTAATTGTCTATTTATTAGTTTAAGTTTAGTTTGTTCTTTTATATCAGAAGTCATACTTCCAAATTCGTTTCTTAAGGCTAAGTCGTATTTTTCTAGAATTTCTATATTAGATGTGGTTAATGAACCATCTAGTTTTTTATCACTTCTTAAAGCTGCTTTGCTTTCATTAGGTAAATTTTCTATCCATAGCTTTGTTACTCCTATTAAGGTTCTTTCTATATATCCAGGTGTTTCTTTTAATGAAATTTTATTATCGATTAATTGTTTTGATAGATTTCCTATCCATAAAAGAAGTATTTTATTTATATCTGTTACACAATCTAAATCTAAAAAGTTAGTTTGATCGATTATCTTCTTAGGTTTCCATTTAGTATTTAATCTACTATTCCATATTGCATTATTACGATCAGAATTTTCATAACTTTCTGTATAATAAATTGGTGTAGTTACTCTAGGATTTCTCCTAGGGCTATTATCTGGAGTTTTAACTCTAGATGTTCCTGGTTTATTTACATTGTTTGTATTAATTTCCAATTTTAAATTATTTGTTTGTTTTAAAATTTCAGTATATGTTTCACTAATATCACTAGTGTCAAAATTTTCTGATAAGTCAGATTCATTATTATTTTCATTCTCATTTATGTCATTAATTTCGAAATTTTCAGTTTCAATAAGTATTTGTTTCATATCATTTATTTCCTTAGCTAGTTTTTCTTTTTGTTTTTCTTCAACTAGTAATTTTAAGTAAGCTAATTCTTTTTCTAATTCTTCGATTTTAGTATTTTTAATATCTTCAATTTTCTTAATTTCTTGAGTAGCTTCAGTTCGTATTTTATCAATTTCTTTAGCTTTATCAATATCTTCATTTTCTTTTGTTATTCTTATCATAGCGGTTAAACTATCTTCTAGTTTAGCAGATTCTTTTTCTAACATTAGATATAATTTATCTCCTATTTTTTTATATCTTCTTCCTAAATTTGAAAAAACTATTTTTATAGTTAATCCTTCGTAATTTTCATAGGTTTTTTCGTCAATTATAAATTCGTCTTTATTCATTATTACTATTGTTATGAAATAGATTATGTTGTAATTTATATTCCAAACAATCTATTTTCAGTTTTAATTCAAATATATGTTTCTTTTGTATTAAAATTGATTTTTTACATACTCCTGCAACTATATTAACTATTAGTTGTTCTTTCATAAAATCATGTCTATATTGTAATCTATTTATTTCTTCAATTATAAGTTGTTTTTCTATCCTTTGATTCATTATAATTTTTTAAGAAAATATTTGGTCATAATATTCCTTTTTTAATTTATTTAATTGCTGGATTTCTTTTGCGTTAGTTTCTATATACTCTAAATATCTTTCGTTTCGAAGATATATATATTTATTTACATTTTCATATAATAATTGTTCTTCAATATCTATCTTTTCTTTAGTTTCTTTCCATAACCTCAAATATCTAAAATTTATCATTGATCTCTATATAGTTCTAAATCGTCGAATAAATCATCTATATCTAAATTATCATCAACTATCAGCTCAGACCAACCTAAAGTCATCGTTTCGATTATTTCATGCATAATTAACATGTCATAAATTATCATTCGAGTATCAACATCAATATCTTTTAATATATAAAACAATAACATCATATAATTATTATCATTATCTAACAAGTATGTAGACATTTTTAATTCAATTTATTTTCACTGAATCAATTTTTATTCCTTCCAGTTTTTTCACAGTTTATATGTACTCATTATGAATGATAACCAAATAATACTCATCTCAGCTGAATCATTACTATGTTATTTTCATTGAATCAGTTGTCTTAACAGCGCCTCAACTCTGTGTACTCCCCCAAACGGCTTCTCTTGCCTACCGGTTTCCACGCTAGGATGGCATAGTCCAGACTTACTAATTCTCAGAATAATTTCATAGTAATAACTTTCTAAAGTTGACTATTATAACATTATCAGTTCATAATAACTACTTATAATCAGGAAAAGACTTTCAGGAATAAATCAATTTAGTTACTCATAATTGATTTTAAATATACCTGCTCTTGTAGATTGCTTGTAGATGCTTTGTTTTCCATTGTTGTTCGATTGATAGCTTAGTTAATTTATCTGTATAGCTCTGATACCATTAAAGGGGGGGCGGAATTCTATCTTAGGTAGTTGAGAGAAAGATTGAGAGAAGAGAGAGGATGGTGGAAAGCTTGCTTTTATTATGAGGTCTCAAGCCTCTATTTATAGTACAAACTCCATAATTGGTCAGGACAATGACCGACACTATTTTAGCACACTTGGCAGTTTATAATTCTGCCGACACTACACGATAAAAAACTTTAAGACTTAATGGCCTAGCTTTACAAATTGGCCGACAAAGTAAAAGTAAAAAGTAAAAGCAATAAAGAAAAAGTAAAAGCTAACTATAGTGGCCTACATGTGGCCGACAATTTTAAAATAACTTTTGACTATTTTATCTTCTTTCCTTTATCTGCTTTATTCGAATAAGACGTCTGGTACCGTCTTATCTCCTTCATTGCATTTGGTGCAAATATGTTCCGGATATTTATGACCGATTATTTTGCAATATCTTGTCAATAAATCTTCGGAAATAAATCCTTTTTTAATAGCTCTTGTAGTAGGCATATCTTCTGGTTTGATTAAGGATAATATCCATTTCTGGACTTCATCCATATCTGCTTGCCTTATCTCGCGCGAATTTGCATAGATCATTAAGCTATACAGATAAATTAACTAAGCTATCAATCGAACAACAATGGAAAACAAAGCATCTACAAGCAATCTACAAGAGCAGGTATATTTAAAATCAATTATGAGTAACTAAATTGATTTATTCCTGAAAGTCTTTTCCTGATTATAAGTAGTTATTATGAACTGATAATGTTATAATAGTCAACTTTAGAAAGTTATTACTATGAAATTATTCTGAGAATTAGTAAGTCTGGACTATGCCATCCTAGCGTGGAAACCGGTAGGCAAGAGAAGCCGTTTGGGGGAGTACACAGAGTTGAGGCGCTGTTAAGACAACTGATTCAATGAAAATAACATAGTAATGATTCAGCTGAGATGAGTATTATTTGATTATCATTCATAATGAGTACATATAAACTGTGAAAAAACTGGAAGGAATAAAAATTGATTCAGTGAAAATAAATTGAATTAAAAATGTCTACATACTTGTTAGATAATGATAATAATTATATGATGTTATTGTTTTATATATTAAAAGATATTGATGTTGATACTCGAATGATAATTTATGACATGTTAATTATGCATGAAATAATCGAAACGATGACTTTAGGTTGGTCTGAGCTGATAGTTGATGATAATTTAGATATAGATGATTTATTCGACGATTTAGAACTATATAGAGATCAATGATAAATTTTAGATATTTGAGGTTATGGAAAGAAACTAAAGAAAAGATAGATATTGAAGAACAATTATTATATGAAAATGTAAATAAATATATATATCTTCGAAACGAAAGATATTTAGAGTATATAGAAACTAACGCAAAAGAAATCCAGCAATTAAATAAATTAAAAAAGGAATATTATGACCAAATATTTTCTTAAAAAATTATAATGAATCAAAGGATAGAAAAACAACTTATAATTGAAGAAATAAATAGATTACAATATAGACATGATTTTATGAAAGAACAACTAATAGTTAATATAGTTGCAGGAGTATGTAAAAAATCAATTTTAATACAAAAGAAACATATATTTGAATTAAAACTGAAAATAGATTGTTTGGAATATAAATTACAACATAATCTATTTCATAACAATAGTAATAATGAATAAAGACGAATTTATAATTGACGAAAAAACCTATGAAAATTACGAAGGATTAACTATAAAAATAGTTTTTTCAAATTTAGGAAGAAGATATAAAAAAATAGGAGATAAATTATATCTAATGTTAGAAAAAGAATCTGCTAAACTAGAAGATAGTTTAACCGCTATGATAAGAATAACAAAAGAAAATGAAGATATTGATAAAGCTAAAGAAATTGATAAAATACGAACTGAAGCTACTCAAGAAATTAAGAAAATTGAAGATATTAAAAATACTAAAATCGAAGAATTAGAAAAAGAATTAGCTTACTTAAAATTACTAGTTGAAGAAAAACAAAAAGAAAAACTAGCTAAGGAAATAAATGATATGAAACAAATACTTATTGAAACTGAAAATTTCGAAATTAATGACATAAATGAGAATGAAAATAATAATGAATCTGACTTATCAGAAAATTTTGACACTAGTGATATTAGTGAAACATATACTGAAATTTTAAAACAAACAAATAATTTAAAATTGGAAATTAATACAAACAATGTAAATAAACCAGGAACATCTAGAGTTAAAACTCCAGATAATAGCCCTAGGAGAAATCCTAGAGTAACTACACCAATTTATTATACAGAAAGTTATGAAAATTCTGATCGTAATAATGCAATATGGAATAGTAGATTAAATACTAAATGGAAACCTAAGAAGATAATCGATCAAACTAACTTTTTAGATTTAGATTGTGTAACAGATATAAATAAAATACTTCTTTTATGGATAGGAAATCTATCAAAACAATTAATCGATAATAAAATTTCATTAAAAGAAACACCTGGATATATAGAAAGAACCTTAATAGGAGTAACAAAGCTATGGATAGAAAATTTACCTAATGAAAGCAAAGCAGCTTTAAGAAGTGATAAAAAACTAGATGGTTCATTAACCACATCTAATATAGAAATTCTAGAAAAATACGACTTAGCCTTAAGAAACGAATTTGGAAGTATGACTTCTGATATAAAAGAACAAACTAAACTTAAACTAATAAATAGACAATTAATGGCAAAATTATCAATACATAATATGTGTTATATAGAAGAATATACTTGTGCTTTTAAAGAATATTATTATAAAGCTCAATATAATATAAATGAAGCTGATGAAATAAAAAATTTATATTTTACAAAACTACCAGAACCTTTTAGTACAAATATAATAAAAGACTGGAATAATAGTGAAACTACAAATACTTTAGGAGCTAGAATAAACTTTTTACATCAATGGTTTATACAACTATGTGAATCTCAAAGGGAAAAGTTAACAATGGAAAAGGTTTTGTTAAAAAATCTAGACTGTTGTACATATATAACTGCACCCCAATTTGGCTATAAGGAGAGAAAATATAAACTCACAAACCGTAAAAATAAAACTAAAAAATATCGAAAAAGACGAACAAAATATAAGTATAGAAAACCAAGAAAACGTTATTATATAAAAGAAAATAAACAAAAACGTTTATCTAAACCAAAGAAAGATATATCAAATTGTAATTGTTATAATTGTGGAAAACTAGGACATTTAGCTAAAGATTGCAAATTACCTAAAAATATAAAAAAGAAGCAAATTGCAGAATTTATAATTAATGATATTAAATATATGCATATAGATTATTTAGATTATGATTTAGATGATAACGATAGTATCTATGAATTTTTAGATAATGAAATAACTAATTATTCAGAAATCGAACAAGATGATTATGAAACAGAATTAGAAAATAATTCAGATATAGAATCCGATATAGAATATGACTGAAGAAACTATAAATGTTATTACAACTGAAGAATATAATGATGAAGAGTCTGTTGAACAAAAGATAATATTCGATAACAATGTTTTTCAAGAAATAAGAAATAAAGAATTAGACTTAAGTGTAGAAAAAGTACTAAAAATACCTTTATTAAATCAATTCTTTAAACGAAGTAAAGAAGAATACTATGTAGTAAGTCAAAAAGAACATATTATAGATTGCAAATATACTAAAGGAAAAGCTCAAATCCCAATACTCAATAAAAGAGTAATTAATCAAGAAATACAACAAATAAAATCTAAAGCCCCTATCAAATATGTACATTTAGGAGGAACAGAGATATTATTAAAAGCTTGTTTTAGAGAAGGAATAGATACACCAATAGAGCTATACTTAGCTGATGACAGAATTATACATCCTATAGAAAAAAGTATAATAAGTGCAATAAAAGGAAATCTAATATACCAAAAATTTAAATTTATAATAAGCGCTAATTATTCTATTGCTTTAACAGATAAAAATATTGATAAATCCTTAATGTTATATTGGAAATTATCAGGTATAGAATTAGAACCTGGAAGTAAGATATTTACAGTAAGATGTAAAAATCTATATATTTTAACAACAAAACATAAAGTTATTGCCAAAAACAAAATAGATAGAATCAAGATCGACAACCCTTTCGATCAAATTCTTACAATCATAGATAACAATGATTATAGTTACAATGCAATGAATGTAAATGATGATTTACATATAATACAAGAAAGAATAAATACCCCTAAACTATCTAGAACTAACTCATCACGAGCTAGTACTTCAAAAAGAAAGTATGAATTCCCTGAAATACAATATACAGAAAATGAATTAATAAACTATTACTTTATAGCAGGTATTACTAATGACAAAAAATATAAAATCTTAATTAATACTGGTGAAGAAGAAAATTATATAAATAAAGATTTAGTTCCAGAAGATGAATTAACAAAAACAGGACATATTTGCCCTGGATTACCTTCAGACATAATAATTTGTAATGAAACTGTTAAAAAAGATATTATAATAGGAGGATTGAATTTTACTATAACATTTAAAATATACCAAAGTGAAAATGATATAACCTTAGGGTTAAAATGGCTAGAACAGTTTACACCTTATAAAATAGAAGACAGTAAATTAATACTTACTTGTCAAAACAAGAAAATTATTATACAAAGAATAAAATGAAAATATATATACTTGCGAAAATTATCGTAGAAGGATATTATAATAGATATTATACACCTATGATAGACACAGGAGCTGAAACAAATATATGTAAATATAATTGTTTACCAGAAACTAAATGGGAAAAATTACAAACACCTTTAATAGTGACTGGATTTAATAATGAAAGTAGTATGATTACTTACAAAGCTAAAAATGTTAAAATACAGATATGGGATAAAATCTTAACATTAGAATCTATATATTGTTTTGATTGTAAAACAAAAGATATATTACTAGGAATGCCCTTCTTAGAAAAATTATACCCCCATATAATAACCAAAACGCATTGGTGGTTTACAACACCATGTGGTTATAAAATAGGAGCAAAAAGAGTTAAAAATAAACTAAGAAAATCTACTGATTGGATAAAAGGAAATGAAAATATAAATCAAGCATTAGAAAATATAAAAGATATTAATAATTTTGAAATTATTATACTCACAATAGATAAATTAAAATCAATAAATACTCAATTAGAATCTTTATATAATGATAATCCTTTATACGGATGGGAAAAACATAAAACTACTGTAAAGATTGAATTAATAGATGAAAATAGTATAATTTTACAAAAACCATTAAAATATAATTTTGATGATCTTAATGAATTTAAAATTCATATAGATGAATTATTAAAAAATAATTATATACAAGAAACAAATAGTAAACATTGTAGTCCGGCATTTATTGTTAATAATCACAATGAACAAAAACGAGGAAAAAGTAGATTGGTCATTGACTATAGAAATTTAAATGCTAAGACAAAAACATATAATTATCCTATTCCAAATAAGATATTAAAAATTAGACAAATACAAGGTTACAACTATTTTAGTAAATTCGATTGTAAATCGGGTTTTTACCATTTAAAACTTGAAGATAATTCAAAACAGTTAACCGCATTCACTGTACCCCAAGGATATTATGAATGGAACGTATTACCCTTTGGATATAAAAATGCACCAGGAAGATATCAATGTTTTATGGATAAATACTTTAGTCAATTAGAAAATTGTATAGTCTATATTGACGATATATTATTATATTCCAAAACAGAAGAAGAACATTTTAAATTACTAGAAAAATTTATTCAAATAGTTAAGCAATCCGGAATTAGTTTGAATAAAAGAAAAATAGAATTAATGAAATCACAGATAGAATTTCTCGGAATACAAATAGATAAATCAGGTATTAAAATGCAAACGCATTTAGTACAAAAAATTATTGATTTAGATGAAAATATAGATACAAAAAAGAAATTACAGTCCTTTTTAGGATTAGTAAATCAGGTAAGAGAATATATACCTAACTTAGCAGAATATTTAAAACCTTTACATAAAAAACTGAAAAAAGATGTCGAATATCATTTCGATAAAAAAGATAATGAAAATATTAAAAATATTAAACAATTATGTAAACGTCTACCAAAACTAAATTTTCCTGATGAAAAAAGAAATTTCATATATATAGTTGAAACTGATTCTAGTGAACACAGTTATGGAGGTTTATTAAAATATAAATATAATGATGAAAAAACTGAATATCATTGTCGATATTATTCAGGATCATATACAGAACCCCAGATAAAATGGGAAATTAACCGTAAAGAACTATTAGCCCTATATAAATGTTTATTAGCTTTTGAACATTATATTGTATATAACAAATTTATTGTTCGAATAGATAATACACAGGTAAAATGGTGGCTAACACGCAAAATAGATGACTCAGTCACAACAAAAGAAATACGAAGATTAGTATTAAATATATTAAACTTTACTTTTACAATTGAAGTTATTTCTACTAATAAGAATTTTATTGCAGACTACCTCAGTAGAAACAGATACGATGAAGCAGCTATTAACCATGATGACAAATCTTTGTCAAAAGGTTGATAAAATAGATAATGAAGTGAAACTGCTAAAAGAGCAAGTTAATAGTCAGCAGCATGACTTAAAACATGCGGAGCTACGTCCCCAGGCAGACGGAAAAAAGCCAGAGATAAAAGGTGACGATGAGAAACACCATAAAACTCAAAAGATAAACGGTGACGATGAGAAACACCTTAAAACTCAAATTATTAACAAATTATCTATTACAGGTATTGCAGGTACAGGTACTGGAAAAGAAGTTATGGAGCTATCAAAACCAAAATCTATAAACTTAAACAATTTATTCAAAAAACCTTTTGTACCTAAACTTCAGATAATTGAATCTGTAACACCACAAACATCTACCTATGCAGCCAGCTTAAACAAAGACAAAAAGATGTACAACCACATCGCTCAAAACTATATAGAAAATATATACCAAATAGTGACCTTCTTGAACACAAAACCAAGATCAACTACCACCAAAGAAAAAACCGAAGATTATATTACCCAGAAACTTCAAGGATATAACAAGTTAATCGCCCAGCCAAAAACTAACCCAAACTTAGTTAAAACTTGTTTTAATTATGGTTTGTTAAATACAATTTATACATATACAGGCGAAGAAGTTAGTGGAATCCCAGAAATCCATAGAGCATTTCTTATATATAAGAAGATAACCAAAGGAAACTTATTTTTTATACGATGTTATACGGCACCAGCAGAGATATTATTCAACGAAATAAAACCTATAATCCAAGTTGTAAAAATTGGATTAACTAAAGATATGATTATTCCCGAAGATATTGGTCAACAACCAGAAATACCCAAAATTGAGTTACCAAATTTCTTTGCAAATAAAAGAATAATTGGACTATCTACAATTATTCAAGAATTAGCAAACAATTATTTACAAGGTAATGCAATTTGGAGCTATTATTCAAGAGACCATTTAATGATCTATGCAAATTCGCGCGAGATAAGGCAAGCAGATATGGATGAAGTCCAGAAATGGATATTATCCTTAATCAAACCAGAAGATATGCCTACTACAAGAGCTATTAAAAAAGGATTTATTTCCGAAGATTTATTGACAAGATATTGCAAAATAATCGGTCATAAATATCCGGAACATATTTGCACCAAATGCAATGAAGGAGATAAGACGGTACCAGACGTCTTATTCGAATAAAGCAGATAAAGGAAAGAAGATAAAATAGTCAAAAGTTATTTTAAAATTGTCGGCCACATGTAGGCCACTATAGTTAGCTTTTACTTTTTCTTTATTGCTTTTACTTTTTACTTTTACTTTGTCGGCCAATTTGTAAAGCTAGGCCATTAAGTCTTAAAGTTTTTTATCGTGTAGTGTCGGCAGAATTATAAACTGCCAAGTGTGCTAAAATAGTGTCGGTCATTGTCCTGACCAATTATGGAGTTTGTACTATAAATAGAGGCTTGAGACCTCATAATAAAAGAAAGCTTTCCACCATCCTCTCTCTTCTCTGAATCTTTCTCTCAACTACCTAAGATAGAATTCCTAACCCAAACTTAGTTAAAACTTGTTTTAATTATGGTTTGTTAAATACAATTTATACATATACAGGCGAAGAAGTTAGTGGAATCCCAGAAATCCATAGAGCATTTCTTATATATAAGAAGATAACCAAAGGAAACTTATTTTTTATACGATGTTATACGGCACCAGCAGAGATATTATTCAACGAAATAAAACCTATAATCCAAGTTGTAAAAATTGGATTAACTAAAGATATGATTATTCCCGAAGATATTGGTCAACAACCAGAAATACCCAAAATTGAGTTACCAAATTTCTTTGCAAATAAAAGAATAATTGGACTATCTACAATTATTCAAGAATTAGCAAACAATTATTTACAAGGTAATGCAATTTGGAGCTATTATTCAAGAGACCATTTAATGATCTATGCAAATTCGCGCGAGATAAGGCAAGCAGATATGGATGAAGTCCAGAAATGGATATTATCCTTAATCAAACCAGAAGATATGCCTACCGGTTTCCAAATAGTGTTAATTTTTAATATCTTATTTGGAATAGGATAATTATATGTTTTTGTCTTAGCATTTAAATTTCTATAGTCAATGACCAATCTACTTTTTCCTCGTTTTTGTTCATTGTGATTATTAACAATAAATGCCGGACTACAATGTTTACTATTTGTTTCTTGTATATAATTATTTTTTAATAATTCATCTATATGAATTTTAAATTCATTAAGATCATCAAAATTATATTTTAATGGTTTTTGTAAAATTATACTATTTTCATCTATTAATTCAATCTTTACAGTAGTTTTATGTTTTTCCCATCCGTATAAAGGATTATCATTATATAAAGATTCTAATTGAGTATTTATTGATTTTAATTTATCTATTGTGAGTATAATAATTTCAAAATTATTAATATCTTTTATATTTTCTAATGCTTGATTTATATTTTCATTTCCTTTTATCCAATCAGTAGATTTTCTTAGTTTATTTTTAACTCTTTTTGCTCCTATTTTATAACCACATGGTGTTGTAAACCACCAATGCGTTTTGGTTATTATATGGGGGTATAATTTTTCTAAGAAGGGCATTCCTAGTAATATATCTTTTGTTTTACAATCAAAACAATATATAGAGGAATTCTATCTTAGGTAGTTGAGAGAAAGATTGAGAGAAGAGAGAGGATGGTGGAAAGCTTGCTTTTATTATGAGGTCTCAAGCCTCTATTTATAGTACAAACTCCATAATTGGTCAGGACAATGACCGACACTATTTTAGCACACTTGGCAGTTTATAATTCTGCCGACACTACACGATAAAAAACTTTAAGACTTAATGGCCTAGCTTTACAAATTGGCCGACAAAGTAAAAGTAAAAAGTAAAAGCAATAAAGAAAAAGTAAAAGCTAACTATAGTGGCCTACATGTGGCCGACAATTTTAAAATAACTTTTGACTATTTTATCTTCTTTCCTTTATCTGCTTTATTCGAATAAGACGTCTGGTACCGTCTTATCTCCTTCATTGCATTTGGTGCAAATATGTTCCGGATATTTATGACCGATTATTTTGCAATATCTTGTCAATAAATCTTCGGAAATAAATCCTTTTTTAATAGCTCTTGTAGTAGGCATATCTTCTGGTTTGATTAAGGATAATATCCATTTCTGGACTTCATCCATATCTGCTTGCCTTATCTCGCGCGAATTTGCATAGATCATTAAATGGTCTCTTGAATAATAGCTCCAAATTGCATTACCTTGTAAATAATTGTTTGCTAATTCTTGAATAATTGTAGATAGTCCAATTATTCTTTTATTTGCAAAGAAATTTGGTAACTCAATTTTGGGTATTTCTGGTTGTTGACCAATATCTTCGGGAATAATCATATCTTTAGTTAATCCAATTTTTACAACTTGGATTATAGGTTTTATTTCGTTGAATAATATCTCTGCTGGTGCCGTATAACATCGTATAAAAAATAAGTTTCCTTTGGTTATCTTCTTATATATAAGAAATGCTCTATGGATTTCTGGGATTCCACTAACTTCTTCGCCTGTATATGTATAAATTGTATTTAACAAACCATAATTAAAACAAGTTTTAACTAAGTTTGGGTTAGTTTTTGGCTGGGCGATTAACTTGTTATATCCTTGAAGTTTCTGGGTAATATAATCTTCGGTTTTTTCTTTGGTGGTAGTTGATCTTGGTTTTGTGTTCAAGAAGGTCACTATTTGGTATATATTTTCTATATAGTTTTGAGCGATGTGGTTGTACATCTTTTTGTCTTTGTTTAAGCTGGCTGCATAGGTAGATGTTTGTGGTGTTACAGATTCAATTATCTGAAGTTTAGGTACAAAAGGTTTTTTGAATAAATTGTTTAAGTTTATAGATTTTGGTTTTGATAGCTCCATAACTTCTTTTCCAGTACCTGTACCTGCAATACCTGTAATAGATAATTTGTTAATAATTTGAGTTTTAAGGTGTTTCTCATCGTCACCGTTTATCTTTTGAGTTTTATGGTGTTTCTCATCGTCACCTTTTATCTCTGGCTTTTTTCCGTCTGCCTGGGGACGTAGCTCCGCATGTTTTAAGTCATGCTGCTGACTATTAACTTGCTCTTTTAGCAGTTTCACTTCATTATCTATTTTATCAACCTTTTGACAAAGATTTGTCATCATGGTTAATAGCTGCTTCATCGTATCTGTTTCTACTGAGGTAGTCTGCAATAAAATTCTTATTAGTAGAAATAACTTCAATTGTAAAAGTAAAGTTTAATATATTTAATACTAATCTTCGTATTTCTTTTGTTGTGACTGAGTCATCTATTTTGCGTGTTAGCCACCATTTTACCTGTGTATTATCTATTCGAACAATAAATTTGTTATATACAATATAATGTTCAAAAGCTAATAAACATTTATATAGGGCTAATAGTTCTTTACGGTTAATTTCCCATTTTATCTGGGGTTCTGTATATGATCCTGAATAATATCGACAATGATATTCAGTTTTTTCATCATTATATTTATATTTTAATAAACCTCCATAACTGTGTTCACTAGAATCAGTTTCAACTATATATATGAAATTTCTTTTTTCATCAGGAAAATTTAGTTTTGGTAGACGTTTACATAATTGTTTAATATTTTTAATATTTTCATTATCTTTTTTATCGAAATGATATTCGACATCTTTTTTCAGTTTTTTATGTAAAGGTTTTAAATATTCTGCTAAGTTAGGTATATATTCTCTTACCTGATTTACTAATCCTAAAAAGGACTGTAATTTCTTTTTTGTATCTATATTTTCATCTAAATCAATAATTTTTTGTACTAAATGCGTTTGCATTTTAATACCTGATTTATCTATTTGTATTCCGAGAAATTCTATCTGTGATTTCATTAATTCTATTTTTCTTTTATTCAAACTAATTCCGGATTGCTTAACTATTTGAATAAATTTTTCTAGTAATTTAAAATGTTCTTCTTCTGTTTTGGAATATAATAATATATCGTCAATATAGACTATACAATTTTCTAATTGACTAAAGTATTTATCCATAAAACATTGATATCTTCCTGGTGCATTTTTATATCCAAAGGGTAATACGTTCCATTCATAATATCCTTGGGGTACAGTGAATGCGGTTAACTGTTTTGAATTATCTTCAAGTTTTAAATGGTAAAAACCCGATTTACAATCGAATTTACTAAAATAGTTGTAACCTTGTATTTGTCTAATTTTTAATATCTTATTTGGAATAGGATAATTATATGTTTTTGTCTTAGCATTTAAATTTCTATAGTCAATGACCAATCTACTTTTTCCTCGTTTTTGTTCATTGTGATTATTAACAATAAATGCCGGACTACAATGTTTACTATTTGTTTCTTGTATATAATTATTTTTTAATAATTCATCTATATGAATTTTAAATTCATTAAGATCATCAAAATTATATTTTAATGGTTTTTGTAAAATTATACTATTTTCATCTATTAATTCAATCTTTACAGTAGTTTTATGTTTTTCCCATCCGTATAAAGGATTATCATTATATAAAGATTCTAATTGAGTATTTATTGATTTTAATTTATCTATTGTGAGTATAATAATTTCAAAATTATTAATATCTTTTATATTTTCTAATGCTTGATTTATATTTTCATTTCCTTTTATCCAATCAGTAGATTTTCTTAGTTTATTTTTAACTCTTTTTGCTCCTATTTTATAACCACATGGTGTTGTAAACCACCAATGCGTTTTGGTTATTATATGGGGGTATAATTTTTCTAAGAAGGGCATTCCTAATAATATATCTTTTGTTTTACAATCAAAACAATATATAGATTCTAATGTTAAGATTTTATCCCATATCTGTATTTTAACATTTTTAGCTTTGTAAGTAATCATACTACTTTCATTATTAAATCCAGTCACTATTAAAGGTGTTTGTAATTTTTCCCATTTAGTTTCTGGTAAACAATTATATTTACATATATTTGTTTCAGCTCCTGTGTCTATCATAGGTGTATAATATCTATTATAATATCCTTCTACGATAATTTTCGCAAGTATATATATTTTCATTTTATTCTTTGTATAATAATTTTCTTGTTTTGACAAGTAAGTATTAATTTACTGTCTTCTATTTTATAAGGTGTAAACTGTTCTAGCCATTTTAACCCTAAGGTTATATCATTTTCACTTTGGTATATTTTAAATGTTATAGTAAAATTCAATCCTCCTATTATAATATCTTTTTTAACAGTTTCATTACAAATTATTATGTCTGAAGGTAATCCAGGGCAAATATGTCCTGTTTTTGTTAATTCATCTTCTGGGACTAAATCTTTATTTATATAATTTTCTTCTTCACCAGTATTAATTAAGATTTTATATTTTTTGTCATTAGTAATACCTGCTATAAAGTAATAGTTTATTAATTCATTTTCTGTATATTGTATTTCAGGGAATTCATACTTTCTTTTTGAAGTACTAGCTCGTGATGAGTTAGTTCTAGATAGTTTAGGGGTATTTATTCTTTCTTGTATTATATGTAAATCATCATTTACATTCATTGCATTGTAACTATAATCATTGTTATCTATGATTGTAAGAATTTGATCGAAAGGGTTGTCGATCTTGATTCTATCTATTTTGTTTTTGGCAATAACTTTATGTTTTGTTGTTAAAATATATAGATTTTTACATCTTACTGTAAATATCTTACTTCCAGGTTCTAATTCTATACCTGATAATTTCCAATATAACATTAAGGATTTATCAATATTTTTATCTGTTAAAGCAATAGAATAATTAGCGCTTATTATAAATTTAAATTTTTGGTATATTAGATTTCCTTTTATTGCACTTATTATACTTTTTTCTATAGGATGTATAATTCTGTCATCAGCTAAGTATAGCTCTATTGGTGTATCTATTCCTTCTCTAAAACAAGCTTTTAATAATATCTCTGTTCCTCCTAAATGTACATATTTGATAGGGGCTTTAGATTTTATTTGTTGTATTTCTTGATTAATTACTCTTTTATTGAGTATTGGGATTTGAGCTTTTCCTTTAGTATATTTGCAATCTATAATATGTTCCTTTTGACTTACTACATAGTATTCTTCTTTACTTCGTTTAAAGAATTGATTTAATAAAGGTATTTTTAGTACTTTTTCTACACTTAAGTCTAATTCTTTATTTCTTATTTCTTGAAAAACATTGTTATCGAATATTATCTTTTGTTCAACAGACTCTTCATCATTATATTCTTCAGTTGTAATAACATTTATAGTTTCTTCAGTCATATTCTATATCGGATTCTATATCTGAATTATTTTCTAATTCTGTTTCATAATCATCTTGTTCGATTTCTGAATAATTAGTTATTTCATTATCTAAAAATTCATAGATACTATCGTTATCATCTAAATCATAATCTAAATAATCTATATGCATATATTTAATATCATTAATTATAAATTCTGCAATTTGCTTCTTTTTTATATTTTTAGGTAATTTGCAATCTTTAGCTAAATGTCCTAGTTTTCCACAATTATAACAATTACAATTTGATATATCTTTCTTTGGTTTAGATAAACGTTTTTGTTTATTTTCTTTTATATAATAACGTTTTCTTGGTTTTCTATACTTATATTTTGTTCGTCTTTTTCGATATTTTTTAGTTTTATTTTTACGGTTTGTGAGTTTATATTTTCTCTCCTTATAGCCAAATTGGGGTGCAGTTATATATGTACAACAGTCTAGATTTTTTAACAAAACCTTTTCCATTGTTAACTTTTCCCTTTGAGATTCACATAGTTGTATAAACCATTGATGTAAAAAGTTTATTCTAGCTCCTAAAGTATTTGTAGTTTCACTATTATTCCAGTCTTTTATTATATTTGTACTAAAAGGTTCTGGTAGTTTTGTAAAATATAAATTTTTTATTTCATCAGCTTCATTTATATTATATTGAGCTTTATAATAATATTCTTTAAAAGCACAAGTATATTCTTCTATATAACACATATTATGTATTGATAATTTTGCCATTAATTGTCTATTTATTAGTTTAAGTTTAGTTTGTTCTTTTATATCAGAAGTCATACTTCCAAATTCGTTTCTTAAGGCTAAGTCGTATTTTTCTAGAATTTCTATATTAGATGTGGTTAATGAACCATCTAGTTTTTTATCACTTCTTAAAGCTGCTTTGCTTTCATTAGGTAAATTTTCTATCCATAGCTTTGTTACTCCTATTAAGGTTCTTTCTATATATCCAGGTGTTTCTTTTAATGAAATTTTATTATCGATTAATTGTTTTGATAGATTTCCTATCCATAAAAGAAGTATTTTATTTATATCTGTTACACAATCTAAATCTAAAAAGTTAGTTTGATCGATTATCTTCTTAGGTTTCCATTTAGTATTTAATCTACTATTCCATATTGCATTATTACGATCAGAATTTTCATAACTTTCTGTATAATAAATTGGTGTAGTTACTCTAGGATTTCTCCTAGGGCTATTATCTGGAGTTTTAACTCTAGATGTTCCTGGTTTATTTACATTGTTTGTATTAATTTCCAATTTTAAATTATTTGTTTGTTTTAAAATTTCAGATATAGATGAAAATAACATAGTAATGATTCAGCTGAGATGAGTATTATTTGGTTATCATTCATAATGAGTACATATAAACTGTGAAAAAACTGGAAGGAATAAAAATTGATTCAGTGAAAATAAATTGAATTAAAAATGTCTACATACTTGTTAGATAATGATAATAATTATATGATGTTATTGTTTTATATATTAAAAGATATTGATGTTGATACTCGAATGATAATTTATGACATGTTAATTATGCATGAAATAATCGAAACGATGACTTTAGGTTGGTCTGAGCTGATAGTTGATGATAATTTAGATATAAATGATTTATTCGACGATTTAGAACTATATAGAGATCAATGATAAATTTTAGATATTTGAGGTTATGGAAAGAAACTAAAGAAAAGATAGATATTGAAGAACAATTATTATATGAAAATGTAAATAAATATATATATCTTCGAAACGAAAGATATTTAGAGTATATAGAAACTAACGCAAAAGAAATCCAGCAATTAAATAAATTAAAAAGGGAATATTATGACCAAATATTTTCTTAAAAAATTATAATGAATCAAAGGATAGAAAAACAACTTATAATTGAAGAAATAAATAGATTACAATATAGACATGATTTTATGAAAGAACAACTAATAGTTAATATAGTTGCAGGAGTATGTAAAAAATCAATTTTAATACAAAAGAAACATATATTTGAATTAAAACTGAAAATAGATTGTTTGGAATATAAATTACAACATAATCTATTTCATAACAATAGTAATAATGAATAAAGACGAATTTATAATTGACGAAAAAACCTATGAAAATTACGAAGGATTAACTATAAAAATAGTTTTTTCAAATTTAGGAAGAAGATATAAAAAAATAGGAGATAAATTATATCTAATGTTAGAAAAAGAATCTGCTAAACTAGAAGATAGTTTAACCGCTATGATAAGAATAACAAAAGAAAATGAAGATATTGATAAAGCTAAAGAAATTGATAAAATACGAACTGAAGCTACTCAAGAAATTAAGAAAATTGAAGATATTAAAAATACTAAAATCGAAGAATTAGAAAAAGAATTAGCTTACTTAAAATTACTAGTTGAAGAAAAACAAAAAGAAAAACTAGCTAAGGAAATAAATGATATGAAACAAATACTTATTGAAACTGAAAATTTCGAAATTAATGACATAAATGAGAATGAAAATAATAATGAATCTGACTTATCAGAAAATTTTGACACTAGTGATATTAGTGAAACATATACTGAAATTTTAAAACAAACAAATAATTTAAAATTGGAAATTAATACAAACAATGTAAATAAACCAGGAACATCTAGAGTTAAAACTCCAGATAATAGCCCTAGGAGAAATCCTAGAGTAACTACACCAATTTATTATACAGAAAGTTATGAAAATTCTGATCGTAATAATGCAATATGGAATAGTAGATTAAATACTAAATGGAAACCTAAGAAGATAATCGATCAAACTAACTTTTTAGATTTAGATTGTGTAACAGATATAAATAAAATACTTCTTTTATGGATAGGAAATCTATCAAAACAATTAATCGATAATAAAATTTCATTAAAAGAAACACCTGGATATATAGAAAGAACCTTAATAGGAGTAACAAAGCTATGGATAGAAAATTTACCTAATGAAAGCAAAGCAGCTTTAAGAAGTGATAAAAAACTAGATGGTTCATTAACCACATCTAATATAGAAATTCTAGAAAAATACGACTTAGCCTTAAGAAACGAATTTGGAAGTATGACTTCTGATATAAAAGAACAAACTAAACTTAAACTAATAAATAGACAATTAATGGCAAAATTATCAATACATAATATGTGTTATATAGAAGAATATACTTGTGCTTTTAAAGAATATTATTATAAAGCTCAATATAATATAAATGAAGCTGATGAAATAAAAAATTTATATTTTACAAAACTACCAGAACCTTTTAGTACAAATATAATAAAAGACTGGAATAATAGTGAAACTACAAATACTTTAGGAGCTAGAATAAACTTTTTACATCAATGGTTTATACAACTATGTGAATCTCAAAGGGAAAAGTTAACAATGGAAAAGGTTTTGTTAAAAAATCTAGACTGTTGTACATATATAACTGCACCCCAATTTGGCTATAAGGAGAGAAAATATAAACTCACAAACCGTAAAAATAAAACTAAAAAATATCGAAAAAGACGAACAAAATATAAGTATAGAAAACCAAGAAAACGTTATTATATAAAAGAAAATAAACAAAAACGTTTATCTAAACCAAAGAAAGATATATCAAATTGTAATTGTTATAATTGTGGAAAACTAGGACATTTAGCTAAAGATTGCAAATTACCTAAAAATATAAAAAAGAAGCAAATTGCAGAATTTATAATTAATGATATTAAATATATGCATATAGATTATTTAGATTATGATTTAGATGATAACGATAGTATCTATGAATTTTTAGATAATGAAATAACTAATTATTCAGAAATCGAACAAGATGATTATGAAACAGAATTAGAAAATAATTCAGATATAGAATCCGATATAGAATATGACTGAAGAAACTATAAATGTTATTACAACTGAAGAATATAATGATGAAGAGTCTGTTGAACAAAAGATAATATTTGATAACAATGTTTTTCAAGAAATAAGAAATAAAGAATTAGACTTAAGTGTAGAAAAAGTACTAAAAATACCTTTATTAAATCAATTCTTTAAACGAAGTAAAGAAGAATACTATGTAGTAAGTCAAAAAGAACATATTATAGATTGCAAATATACTAAAGGAAAAGCTCAAATCCCTATACTCAATAAAAGAGTAATTAATCAAGAAATACAACAAATAAAATCTAAAGCCCCTATCAAATATGTACATTTAGGAGGAACAGAGATATTATTAAAAGCCTGTTTTAGAGAAGGAATAGATACACCAATAGAGCTATACTTAGCTGATGACAGAATTATACATCCTATAGAAAAAAGTATAATAAGTGCAATAAAAGGAAATCTAATATACCAAAAATTTAAATTTATAATAAGCGCTAATTATTCTATTGCTTTAACAGATAAAAATATTGATAAATCCTTAATGTTATATTGGAAATTATCAGGTATAGAATTAGAACCTGGAAGTAAGATATTTACAGTAAGATGTAAAAATCTATATATTCTAACAACAAAACATAAAGTTATTGCCAAAAACAAAATTGATAGAATTAAGATCGACAACCCTTTCGATCAAATTCTTACAATCATAGATAACAATGATTATAGTTACAATGCCATGAATGTAAATGATGATTTACAGATAATACAAGAAAGAGTAAATACCCCTAAACTATCTAGAACTAACTCATCACGAGCTAGTACTTCAAAAAGAAAGTATGAATTCCCTGAAATACAATATACAGAAAATGAATTAATAAACTATTACTTTATAGCAGGTATTACTAATGACAAAAAATATAAAATCTTAATTAATACTGGTGAAGAAGAAAATTATATAAATAAAGATTTAGTCCCAGAAGATGAATTAACAAAAACAGGACATATTTGCCCTGGATTACCTTCAGACATAATAATTTGTAATGAAACTGTTAAAAAAGATATTATAATAGGAGGATTGAATTTTACTATAACATTTAAAATATACCAAAGTGAAAATGATATAACCTTAGGGTTAAAATGGCTAGAACAGTTTACACCTTATAAAATAGAAGACAGTAAATTAATACTTACTTGTCAAAACAAGAAAATTATTATACAAAGAATAAAATGAAAATATATATACTTGCGAAAATTATCGTAGAAGGATATTATAATAGATATTATACACCTATGATAGACACCGGAGCTGAAACAAATATATGTAAATATAATTGTTTACCAGAAACTAAATGGGAAAAATTACAAACACCTTTAATAGTGACTGGATTTAATAATGAAAGTAGTATGATTACTTACAAAGCTAAAAATGTTAAAATACAGATATGGGATAAAATCTTAACATTAGAATCTATATATTGTTTTGATTGTAAAACAAAAGATATATTATTAGGAATGCCCTTCTTAGAAAAATTATACCCCCATATAATAACCAAAACGCATTGGTGGTTTACAACACCATGTGGTTATAAAATAGGAGCAAAAAGAGTTAAAAATAAACTAAGAAAATCTACTGATTGGATAAAAGGAAATGAAAATATAAATCAAGCATTAGAAAATATAAAAGATATTAATAATTTTGAAATTATTATACTCACAATAGATAAATTAAAATCAATAAATACTCAATTAGAATCTTTATATAATGATAATCCTTTATACGGATGGGAAAAACATAAAACTACTGTAAAGATTGAATTAATAGATGAAAATAGTATAATTTTACAAAAACCATTAAAATATAATTTTGATGATCTTAATGAATTTAAAATTCATATAGATGAATTATTAAAAAATAATTATATACAAGAAACAAATAGTAAACATTGTAGTCCGGCATTTATTGTTAATAATCACAATGAACAAAAACGAGGAAAAAGTAGATTGGTCATTGACTATAGAAATTTAAATGCTAAGACAAAAACATATAATTATCCTATTCCAAATAAGATATTAAAAATTAGACAAATACAAGGTTACAACTATTTTAGTAAATTCGATTGTAAATCGGGTTTTTACCATTTAAAACTTGAAGATAATTCAAAACAGTTAACCGCATTCACTGTACCCCAAGGATATTATGAATGGAACGTATTACCCTTTGGATATAAAAATGCACCAGGAAGATATCAATGTTTTATGGATAAATACTTTAGTCAATTAGAAAATTGTATAGTCTATATTGACGATATATTATTATATTCCAAAACAGAAGAAGAACATTTTAAATTACTAGAAAAATTTATTCAAATAGTTAAGCAATCCGGAATTAGTTTGAATAAAAGAAAAATAGAATTAATGAAATCACAGATAGAATTTCTCGGAATACAAATAGATAAATCAGGTATTAAAATGCAAACGCATTTAGTACAAAAAATTATTGATTTAGATGAAAATATAGATACAAAAAAGAAATTACAGTCCTTTTTAGGATTAGTAAATCAGGTAAGAGAATATATACCTAACTTAGCAGAATATTTAAAACCTTTACATAAAAAACTGAAAAAAGATGTCGAATATCATTTCGATAAAAAAGATAATGAAAATATTAAAAATATTAAACAATTATGTAAACGTCTACCAAAACTAAATTTTCCTGATGAAAAAAGAAATTTCATATATATAGTTGAAACTGATTCTAGTGAACACAGTTATGGAGGTTTATTAAAATATAAATATAATGATGAAAAAACTGAATATCATTGTCGATATTATTCAGGATCATATACAGAACCCCAGATAAAATGGGAAATTAACCGTAAAGAACTATTAGCCCTATATAAATGTTTATTAGCTTTTGAACATTATATTGTATATAACAAATTTATTGTTCGAATAGATAATACACAGGTAAAATGGTGGCTAACACGCAAAATAGATGACTCAGTCACAACAAAAGAAATACGAAGATTAGTATTAAATATATTAAACTTTACTTTTACAATTGAAGTTATTTCTACTAATAAGAATTTTATTGCAGACTACCTCAGTAGAAACAGATACGATGAAGCAGCTATTAACCATGATGACAAATCTTTGTCAAAAGGTTGATAAAATAGATAATGAAGTGAAACTGCTAAAAGAGCAAGTTAATAGTCAGCAGCATGACTTAAAACATGCGGAGCTACGTCCCCAGGCAGACGGAAAAAAGCCAGAGATAAAAGGTGACGATGAGAAACACCATAAAACTCAAAAGATAAACGGTGACGATGAGAAACACCTTAAAACTCAAATTATTAACAAATTATCTATTACAGGTATTGCAGGTACAGGTACTGGAAAAGAAGTTATGGAGCTATCAAAACCAAAATCTATAAACTTAAACAATTTATTCAAAAAACCTTTTGTACCTAAACTTCAGATAATTGAATCTGTAACACCACAAACATCTTAAAGGGGGGCGGAATTCTATCTTAGGTAGTTGAGAGAAAGATTCAGAGAAGAGAGAGAATGGTGGAAAGCTTGCCTTATCTCGCGCGAATTTGCATAGATCATTAAATGGTCTCTTGAATAATAGCTCCAAATTGCATTACCTTGTAAATAATTGTTTGCTAATTCTTGAATAATTGTAGATAGTCCAATTATTCTTTTATTTGCAAAGAAATTTGGTAACTCAATTTTGGGTATTTCTGGTTGTTGACCAATATCTTCGGGAATAATCATATCTTTAGTTAATCCAATTTTTACAACTTGGATTATAGGTTTTATTTCGTTGAATAATATCTCTGCTGGTGCCGTATAACATCGTATAAAAAATAAGTTTCCTTTGGTTATCTTCTTATATATAAGAAATGCTCTATGGATTTCTGGGATTCCACTAACTTCTTCGCCTGTATATGTATAAATTGTATTTAACAAACCATAATTAAAACAAGTTTTAACTAAGTTTGGGTTAGTTTTTGGCTGGGCGATTAACTTGTTATATCCTTGAAGTTTCTGGGTAATATAATCTTCGGTTTTTTCTTTGGTGGTAGTTGATCTTGGTTTTGTGTTCAAGAAGGTCACTATTTGGTATATATTTTCTATATAGTTTTGAGCGATGTGGTTGTACATCTTTTTGTCTTTGTTTAAGCTGGCTGCATAGGTAGATGTTTGTGGTGTTACAGATTCAATTATCTGAAGTTTAGGTACAAAAGGTTTTTTGAATAAATTGTTTAAGTTTATAGATTTTGGTTTTGATAGCTCCATAACTTCTTTTCCAGTACCTGTACCTGCAATACCTGTAATAGATAATTTGTTAATAATTTGAGTTTTAAGGTGTTTCTCATCGTCACCGTTTATCTTTTGAGTTTTATGGTGTTTCTCATCGTCACCTTTTATCTCTGGCTTTTTTCCGTCTGCCTGGGGACGTAGCTCCGCATGTTTTAAGTCATGCTGCTGACTATTAACTTGCTCTTTTAGCAGTTTCACTTCATTATCTATTTTATCAACCTTTTGACAAAGATTTGTCATCATGGTTAATAGCTGCTTCATCGTATCTGTTTCTACTGAGGTAGTCTGCAATAAAATTCTTATTAGTAGAAATAACTTCAATTGTAAAAGTGAAGTTTAATATATTTAATACTAATCTTCGTATTTCTTTTGTTGTGACTGAGTCATCTATTTTGCGTGTTAGCCACCATTTTACCTGTGTATTATCTATTCGAACAATAAATTTGTTATATACAATATAATGTTCAAAAGCTAATAAACATTTATATAGGGCTAATAGTTCTTTACGGTTAATTTCCCATTTTATCTGGGGTTCTGTATATGATCCTGAATAATATCGACAATGATATTCAGTTTTTTCATCATTATATTTATATTTTAATAAACCTCCATAACTGTGTTCACTAGAATCAGTTTCAACTATATATATGAAATTTCTTTTTTCATCAGGAAAATTTAGTTTTGGTAGACGTTTACATAATTGTTTAATATTTTTAATATTTTCATTATCTTTTTTATCGAAATGATATTCGACATCTTTTTTCAGTTTTTTATGTAAAGGTTTTAAATATTCTGCTAAGTTAGGTATATATTCTCTTACCTGATTTACTAATCCTAAAAAGGACTGTAATTTCTTTTTTGTATCTATATTTTCATCTAAATCAATAATTTTTTGTACTAAATGCGTTTGCATTTTAATACCTGATTTATCTATTTGTATTCCGAGAAATTCTATCTGTGATTTCATTAATTCTATTTTTCTTTTATTCAAACTAATTCCGGATTGCTTAACTATTTGAATAAATTTTTCTAGTAATTTAAAATGTTCTTCTTCTGTTTTGGAATATAATAATATATCGTCAATATAGACTATACAATTTTCTAATTGACTAAAGTATTTATCCATAAAACATTGATATCTTCCTGGTGCATTTTTATATCCAAAGGGTAATACGTTCCATTCATAATATCCTTGGGGTACAGTGAATGCGGTTAACTGTTTTGAATTATCTTCAAGTTTTAAATGGTAAAAACCCGATTTACAATCGAATTTACTAAAATAGTTGTAACCTTGTATTTGTCTAATTTTTAATATCTTATTTGGAATAGGATAATTATATGTTTTTGTCTTAGCATTTAAATTTCTATAGTCAATGACCAATCTACTTTTTCCTCGTTTTTGTTCATTGTGATTATTAACAATAAATGCCGGACTACAATGTTTACTATTTGTTTCTTGTATATAATTATTTTTTAATAATTCATCTATATGAATTTTAAATTCATTAAGATCATCAAAATTATATTTTAATGGTTTTTGTAAAATTATACTATTTTCATCTATTAATTCAATCTTTACAGTAGTTTTATGTTTTTCCCATCCGTATAAAGGATTATCATTATATAAAGTTTCTAATTGAGTATTTATTGATTTTAATTT
>JABWTJ010001468.1:0-27606 GCA_016801875.1 Solanum sitiens
GTTCCGAAACTATGTGCATGTGTGTTCAAATAATGTGGCAGTGACTAGGTGTTCTCGGGTTAAGGCTCAAATATTGTGATGTTATGGTTGTTATCTTACGTGCATAGATTTATGTAAATCGTGATGTTCATATGAGTTGAAATGTGTCTGATTTGAATGATAATCAATTGGCTAAACGAATCCATGAAAAATGCACCTAAGAACGTATTAAATAATCTACGAATTACCCTATGAATTTACATGTAAATGTTGATGACAATATGCTGAAAAATTTAAAAAAAATTTCCAGCTTCAAGTGATGAATTTCGGTCAAGTTAAGAGTGTTCAAAATGTTGTAAAAAATGAATTAAAACAAGTGAGGTCACAGAGGATTGAACCCGTGACCTCACCATGTTAAAAACCATAAAAATAAAGAAGTAAAAAGGATTGTGGTGAGGGGGATTCGAACCATGGTCTTGGATGGAAAATAAGCTATGAAAATAAGAAATGAGAGTGTGATTCGAACCCACAACCTCTCAAACAACTTAAGAAAAAAAAATGAAAAAAAAATGTGAGGAGTGGGTATCGAACCCACGACCTCTAGGCAGTAAAGGAGAATTAGAATAAAATGAAAATAAAAGAAATGTGAGGCATGGGAATCGAACTCACGACCTCTAGGAAGTAAAGGAGAATTACAAGAAAAATAAAGTGAGGCTGTTGGGGTTTGATCCCACAACCTCATGGTCAACTCGAAATAGTCAAGGAAAAATAAATTAAAAAAATAAAAGGGGCTGTGGGGTTTCGATCCCACAACCCCTCGGCCAAGGAAGAGAATTTTTAAATGATAGAAATAAAAAGGAAACGTTGATGTTGGGGCTCGATCTAGGGTCCCAATGTTATGTGGACCGACATTAAATAAAAAGAAAAATGTAAAGTGTTCTCCAAGGGATTCGAAACCGGGTTCCCTTGCCCAAATTTCGTATTGATACATAAGTCGTACGTGAATTAAATATTCAAGAATAATGCTGTCTACTTAGATCGAAATCGAGATCTTGGCATACATACAAGATACATAAGTCTTGTACCACATAATCTTAGGAAGATATGAATCACTTAAATGAACTATGAATGAAGACTCATGGCTTGTATGTATAGACCCATAAGTCTAACATACATTTAAAAATAAGTGAACCTAAGATGTATGTAATGAAATGATGTAAACCTAGAAGGGTTAAGTACTAGTGTAAAACACACTAAATGGCCATGTGTATTGGCATACGATGAAATCAATATTATGTAATGAAATAATGTAAACCTAGAAGGGTTAATTACGAGTGTAAAACACACTAAATGGACAAGTGTATTGGCATACGATGAAATGAATATCATGTAATGAAATGATAAAACCGTAGAAGGGTTAAGTAAGAGTGTGAAACACACAAATGGCCAATGCATTGGGACATGAGGAAATGAACATTCAGGTAAAGAAAAGGGGTGAGTAATTATGAAGAGCAAATGTGCTAATGTTAATGAATGTGGTGACAACATGATAAGAGGCTTATGTGAAATATGAGAGCAATGTCAAATGAGCCTAAGTAAATGTTACCAAAACGTACTCACCTATAAGAGTGTAAAGTTAATGAAGAGACCAGTCTCTATGAACACACTAATGAAAGTATTGAGAATAATGTATACTTAATACTAATGATGAGATGAGAAATCATCTATTGAGCTATGATGTCCTCATACTAGAAGCCAGCTTCCATGACGTATGAGTTTAATGAAATGGAACTTTATACTGAGCACCGATAGACTATCTATAAGCGGTGATGCCTTCTTTCGAGAAGGGCGGAGGTTCACGTAACTCTTATGAGATGAGACTATCCGGAATGCTGGGTATGGGTCTCCTTATATCTCCTAGTCTTTGAACCTATACTGCCAATATAGGGATCTGGCGGGGTTCAATTCCCACGTGCGCTAGCATGTTTTGGGTCACTTTGGTCGGTGATTCCACCTCTTTTTGGTGTGGGGGAGACACTGGATTAAATGATGCTCACATTATCTATGTCGGTTAAAGTTAAAGTTCCCAATGAATGAATGAGGCCAGCCTCAATTGATGCACATAATTAAATGAACGATACAAAAGGTGTTAGGATAGGATAATCAAGAGGTGAGCTAGACTCAAGTAATAATACTAGGTTATTCTTGATCATTGCACAACAAACCCAATGAAAGTCTTAAAATATATCCTAGGTATAGCTAGTGTTTACACTAGCTTATGAATAAATGAAATGAAGTACGTATGAATGAATGAAACATACTTTGTGTTTGCTAAAGAAGACTCCCTAGTTGAGGTCCCATATGTTGAGCCCTCATTTTGGGAAGTCTTAATGTCAAGTCCATGATTCCAAGGTCTCATGGCATATGAATGAATGATATGAAAGATGTTATGTGCTATATGCAATATGATATGTGCTATGTGTAAGATGTTATGTGCTGTGTGCAATATGATAAGTATGATGATGCATGTTACTCTCATGGCATGACTTTCCTAATACAAATTTGGAAAGCTCACTAACTTTTCTTATCTAAATTTGGAAAGCTCGCTAACTTTCCTAATCCGAATTTGGAAAGCTCACTAACTTTTTTAATCCCAATTTGGCAAGTCCACTGACTTGAGTTTCCATAATTATGTTGTTAGGAAAGAGCTATTCTTACTGATGCATGTCATTCCTGTGCTTGCATATTCCCATACTTAGTACAAGTGTGTACTAATCCCATACAACTCTATATTTTTAGGTGCAGGCATAGATGGACGCTAGAGCTTACAGGTTGATGTTGCAGCTATCTGGATGTGGAGATTTCATCCGGACTTTGTAGGCCCTCATGCTTTCGAGGATGTCTACCGTTACTATCTAGCTTACATGCAAACTTTAGCTAGTGGAGTATGTTCCACTAGTGTTTCTTTCCGTTTTTATTTCACACATTGTCTTGGTGCCATTTTGGCAATTATACATTTAATGCAGTATTGAACTATTTCTTTAAGTTGATAATCTTAATGTTAGATGGTTGATTGTGAACATTATGAATGTAAGTAGAATGACCTCTATGCATGATAAGAAACAAAAAGTTTCAAATTTTCCGCTAAAATTAACCTAGATGAAGTAAGAATGACGTAAGTAGGCTTCTGCGACCTCTGAGAGGTCAACGACACCGGTCTCGTCTGGGGTCTAGATTCCAGTCTTGACAAAGTTTGTATCAGAGCACTAGGTTTAATTCCAAGGATAATAAGTTCACATGAACCACATTGAGTAGTTTCTAAGTCATGGTAGTGAAGTGCACCACTATCCTGAATTAGAGACTACATGATGTGTAGCAAAATTTCCCTTCTTCTACTCTTGTTGTGCTATCTAGAGCTTTGACACTTTGTGTCATTCTAAGTATCTAACTTCCTTTTTGTGTGAGAGCGTAAAAGAATACACACAAGAATTAGTTTGGCCAAGTGGTCTAAGGCGCCAGACTCAAGATTTGGCCTTCCCAAGAAGGGGCAGTGATAGAAATGCCTAGCGTGAACGAAAGACGTTTGGTAAGAGTGGTTGTTCGCAAGGAGGTGAGTGCATGGTAGGTTCTAAAGCCTGCTATGAGTACTGATGAAGAGGAGAAGGCTAAGTTGGCTGCTTAATAGCTCAAGAAGATGGCTTAGGTATGGATTACTTCATAAATGCTAGACAACCATAGACTATCAAAACAGGGTAGTAAGGTTAAGTTTTCGAATAAGTTATAGTTAAAATGGGAAGGGTGTGGTCCAAGTTTAGTCGGACAACTTGAAGGCCAATAAAATGATAGCTAAGGGGCATTTGTACCACTTAGTTAGAGTCAATGACTTAAATCAAGAAGTTTCTTCCATGGACTCAGTGTCAACAGTGAATGAGTTCCCATATGTCTTTTCGGAGGATAAACCAGGAATCCCTCCTGAATGTGAGATTAACTTCGGTGATGATTTAGATCCCAATATCAAGCCAAATTATATTCCCCCGTATAGGATGGAACCAGCTGAACTCAAAGAATTGAAGTTGCAGTTAGAAGATCTACTTGATAAGGGCTTCATCCAGCCGAGCATATCCCCATGGGGCGCTCCAGTATTATTTGTGAAAAAGAAAGATGGAACCCTTAGAATGTGTATCGATTATCGGCAGCTCAACAAAGTCACTATCAAGAATAAGTATCCACTTCCCAGAATAGATGACTTGTTTGACCAACTCCAAGGGTCTAGTTTCTTCTCTAAGATTGATCTTAATTCAGGATATCATCAGCTTAGGGTTAGGGATGGAGATATCCCAAAGACAACCTTTCATACTCGTAATAGTCACTATAAGTTCCTAGTTATGTCATTTGGTCTCACGAATGCACCTGCTGCATTTATGGATCTCATGAACAGAGTTTTCCGTGAGTACCTTGACCCGTTCGTTATAGTATTCATTGATGACATTATCATCTACTCTAAGACCAAGTAAGAACATGAACATCATTTGAGACTAACCTTGCAGGTACTTAAACAACATCAGCTGTAAGCCAAATTCAGCAAGTGTGAATTCTGGCTCAGATCAGTGACCTTCCTGGGTCATGTTGTGTCCGATAAAGGTGTGGAGGTAGATCCCAGGAAGACGAGGCTGTTGAAAACTAGACAAAACCTCTTACTCCCACAGATATCCGTAGCTTTCTGGGATTGGATGGTTACTACCGCAGGTTCGTTGAGGGCTTTTCTTCCATTGCTGCCCCACTGACAGCTTTGACTAAGAAAAAGGCCAAGTTTGAATGGACGGAGACTTGTGAGAAGAGTTTCCAGGAGCTCAAGGACAGACTCACTTCAGCCGCGGTGCTTACTTTGCCTAAGTGTGGTGAGAATTACACTGTTTATTGTGATGCTTCTAGGGTTGGTTTGGGTTGTGTTCTTATGCAGGTTGGTAAGGTGATAGCTTATGCGTCCAGACAGCTCAAGGTTCATGAGAAGAATTATCCCACTCATGACCTGGAGTTGGCAGCTGTGGTGAATGAGTCTTTTGCTTTGGGAGGTGACGACGTACTTAGGTACCAGGACAGGCTGTGTGTACCAGATGTGGATGATTTGCAGATTAGGATTGTTGAAGAGGTACATGGTTCCAGATATTCCATATATCCAGGTTCCACCAAGATGTATCATGATCTTAAGAAGATTTATGGGTGGGATGGCATGAAGAAGGACATTGCAGAATATGTGTCCAAGTGTCCTAATTGTCAGCAGGTTAAGGTTGAACATCTTAAGCTTGGCGGTCTTCCTCAGATTATTGAGGTTCAAACTTTGAAGTGGGAGGCCATTAATATGGACTTCGTGGTTGGTCTTTCGAGGACTAGGAGGCAGCATGACTCCATATGAGTTATTGTAGATAGGATGACTAAGTCTGCCCACTTTATCCTTGTGAAGTCTACTTACAAAGCCGAGGATTATGTGAGACTCTACATTGATGAGATTGTGAGATGGCATGGGATTCCTTTGTCTATCATTTCAGATAGAGGAGCTCAGTTTACTTCACATTTCTGGAGATCTTTACAGAAGAGCTTAGGCATGCAGGTAAAGCTTAGTACTGTCTTTCATCCTCAGACTGATGGGCAGACAGAGCGCACCATTCAGACATTGGAGGACATGTTGAGGGCGTGTGTGATTGACTTCAGAGGTAGCTGGGACGACCATCTGCCTTTGATAGAGTTCTCATATAATAATAGCTATCACTCCAGCATTGGGATGGCACCATTTGAGGCACTGTATGGTAGGAGGTGTAGATCTCCAGTTGGGTGGTTCGAGGTTGGAGAGTCATCCATTTTAGGTCCAGAGATCATTCATGAGGCCTTAGAGAAGGTCAGTGTGATTAGGGACAAGTTGGCTACTGCTTACAGTCGGCAGAAGTCATATGCAGATAACAGAAAACGGCCCTTAGAGTTTTATGTTGGTGGCCAGGTCTATTTGAAGATATCACCTATAAAGGGGGTGATCAGGTTTGGCAGGAACGGGAAGTTGAGTACGAGGTACGTTGGGCCATATGAGATCCTTCAACGTGTGGGTGAGGTGGCCTATGAGTTGGCATTGCCTGCGGAGATAACTTCTGTCCATCTAGTCTTTTATGTATCCATGTTAAAGAAGTGCCTAGGTGATCCAGCATCGATTCTACCTGTGGAAGGTTTGGGGGTCGATGAAGACTTGTCCTACAAGGAGGTACCTGTGGGGATCTTAGACAGACAGGTCAAGCGGCTGAGGAACAAGGAGATTGCCACAGTGAAGGTATTGTGGAGGATTCATCTTGTTGAGTGTGCTACATGGGAGGCCGAGGGCGATATGAGGTCCCGCTACCCTCATCTTTTCGGCTCTTGAGGTTAGACTTCCTACTCATAAGTCTAAGTTTCCTTATCTCTCCATTCTTTGTTGTTGTTGCTTGATTGTGTATAGTAACTATGTTATGATCTGGATGGAATTACGCTAGATAGTTAGTAGTGTCATTCGGGGATGAATGTTCCTAAGGGGGGTATAATGTAACAACCCTAAAAATGGATATGATAAGTAATTCTTAATGTGGCTAGAATGCCTACGATTAGACCGGGTTCACACGGATTGATGCGCTTAGAACCAGACCTCAGAACCCTTGCTACATCCAAGCCAACTAACTTGAGGAGTTAGTTGAGCTAGGAAAGGTTGGGTCCAGCCATGTAGGGCTCTCGAATACGAAGATTTAGTAGAAGTAGTCTTTACCGGACTTAAAAATGGAAAATCTTAGGTTTGGAGGGTCTAGGGGTAAAATGGTCTTTTTCCAGGATAAGGGTAGTATTGTGATTACCCTAAATATATAATTAATTATTTAATTAATAAGGTGGAGGGGCATTTTGGGGAGAGAGGTCCGAAAATGGGTTCTAAGAGTGAAGTCTTGCTCCACCCGGGTTCGAACCTAGGTGGAAGCAATGAATTAAATTTGGTTTTATTTAAGTTGGTAAATTAATGTAATTAATTAATATTTATTTTTTATTGCCTGATTTAAAATAAAAGGAAATAAGATTTTATTTATATTTAACTAAACCTTATTTGACTAAGTCCTAAACTAGACTCCTAAGCCTAATAAAACTCTCACTCTCTCACGTTTATCTCCTCAACATCCACGACCATTCTCTTTTCTTTCTCACGTGTTCTCTCTGCCAAAATAACATACAAGAACAGAAAATTTACTAATGTTCTTCACACTTGAAGAACTCACAACGAAAAATAAAATCAAACGCTAAGCAAAATACGTTAGGCAAAGAGAGGGTTTTCCGTCGAAAGTTTGGTGTTGAAACTTGGTTTTGGACGTGAGTGTTGGAGAAGGTTTGGGCAGAAACTTCAAGGTTTGAACGTCATAAAATTTATGGGATTTCTTACTCTTTGTCCCTTTCCCAAGAGACCCCTTAAGGTTCAGTATATTCTAATACGAAAACTAGGGTTGTTCCCCGTTGCATGTCCCTTTCACTAGTTCCTAATGATTCGTAGGTTGGGTATGTTTGCTGGTAGATATTAGGCGTGTATTGTGTTTTTGTGAAAGAATATGTTCATAAATATGTGTTAAAAATCGTATGAATAACAACCTATGTGTTCTGAAACTATGTGTATGTGTGTGCATAAAATGTGGCAGTGACTAGGTGTTTTCGGGTTAAGGCTAAAAAATTGTGATGTTATGGTTGTTATCTTACGTGCATAAATTTATGTAAATCGTGATGTTCATATGAGTTGAAATGTGTCTGATTTAAATGATAATCTCTTGGCTAAACGAATCCATGAAAAATGCACCTAAGAACGTATTAAATGATCTACGAATTACCCAATGAATTTACGTGTAAATGTTGATAAAAGTTTGCTGAAAAATTTGAAAAAAAATTCCAACTTCAAGTGATGAATTTCGGTCAAGTTAAGAGGGTTCAAAATGTTGTAAAAAATGAATTAAAACAAGTGAGGTCATGGAGGATTGAACCCGTGACCTCACCATGTTAAAAACCATAAAAATAAAGAAGTAAAAAGGAATGTGGTGAAGGGGGTTAGAACCATGGTCTTGGCTGGAAAATAAGCCATGAAAATAAGAAATGAGAGGAGTGGGATTCGAACCCACAACCTCTCAGACAGCTTAAGGAAAAAAAATGAAAATAAAAGAAATGTGAGGCGTGGGAATCGAACCCACGACCTCTAGGCAGTAAAGGAGAATTAGAAGAAAATGAAAAGAAAAGAACTGTGAGGCGTGGGAATCGAACTCACGAACTCTAGGCAGTAAAGGAGAATTAAAAGAAAATGAAAAGAAAGGAAATGTGAGGCATGGAATCGAACCCACGACCTCTAGGAAGTAAAGGAGAATTACAACAAAAATAAAGTGAGGCTGTGGTGATTTGATCCCACAACCTCATAGTCAACTCGAAATAGTCAAGGAAAAATAATTAAAAAAAATAAAAGGGGTTGTGGGGGTTCGATCCCACAACCCCTCGACCGAGGAAGAGAATTTTCAAATGATAGAAATAAAAAGGAAACATTGATGTTGGGGCTCGATCTAGGGTCCCAATGTTATATGGACCGAAATTAAATAAAAAGAAAAATGTGAAGTGTTCTCCAAGGGATTCGAAACCGGGTTCCCTTGCCCAAATTCCGTATTGATACAGAAGTCATACGTGAATTAAATATTCAAGAATAATGCTGCCTACTTAGATTGAAATCGAGATCTTGGCATACATACAAGATGCATAAGTCTTGTACCATATAATCTTAGGAAGATATGAATCACTTAAACGAACTATGAATGAAGCCTCATGGATTGTATGTATAGACCCATAAGTCTAACATACGTTTAAAAATAAGTGAACCTAAGATGTATTTAATGAAATGATGTAAACCTAGAAGGGTTAAGTATGAGTGTAAAACACACTACATGGCCAAGTGTATTGGCATACGATGAAATGAATATTATGTAATAAAATGATGTAAACCTAGAAGGGTTACTTACGAGTGTAAAACACACTAAATGGCCAAGTGTATTGGCATATGATGAAATGAATATCATGTAATGAAATGATAAAACCCTAGAAGGGTTAAGTAAGTGTGTGAAACACACAAATTGGCAAGTGCAATGGGATATGAGGAAATGAACATTCACGTAAAAAAAAGGGGTGAGTAATTATGAAGAGCAAATGTGCTAATGTTTATGAATGTGGTGACACCATGATAAGAGGCTAATGTTAAAGATGAGAGCAATCTCAAATGAGCCTAAGTAAATGTTACCAAAACGTACTTACCTATTGAGTGTAAAGTTAATGAAGAGACCAGTCTCTATGAACACTCTAATGAAAGTATTGAGAATAGTGTATACTTAATACTAATGATGAGATGAGAAATCATCTATTGAGATATTATGTCCTCATACTAGAAGCCAGCTTCCATGACGTATGAGTTGAATGAAATGAAACTTTACACTGAGCACCGATAGACTAGCTATGAGCGGTGATGCATTCTTTCGGGAAGGGCGGAGGTTCACGTAACTGTCATGAGATGAGACAGTCCGGCATGCCGGGTATGGGTCTCCTTATATCTCCTAGTCTTGGAACCTATACTGCCAATATAGGGATCTGGCAGAGTTCAATTCCCATGTACGCTAGCATGTTTTGGGTCACTTTGGCCGGTGATTCCACCTCTTTTTGGAGTGGGGGAGACACTGGATTTCATGATGCTCACATGATCTATGTCGGTTAAAGTTAAAGTTCCCAATGAATGAATGAGTCCAGCCTCAAATGATGCACATAATTAAATGAACGATACCAAAGGTGTTAGGATAGGATAATCAATAGGTGATCTAGACTCAAGTAATAATACTAGGTTATTATTGATCCTTGCACAACAAACCTGATGAGAGTCTTAAACTACATACTAGGTATAGCTGGTGTTTACACTAGCTTATGAATGAATGAAATGAAGTACGTATGAATGAATGAAGCAGACTCTATGTTTGCTAAAGAAGACTCCCTAGTTGAGGTCCCATATGTTGAGCGCTCATTTTGGAAAGTCTTAATGTCAAGTCCATGATTCCAAGGTCTCATGTCATATGAATGAATGATATGAAAGATGTTATGTGCTATATGCAATATGATATATGCTATGTGTAAGATGTTATGTGTTGTGTGCAATATGATAAGTATGATGATGCATGTTACTCTCATGGCATGACTTTCCTAATCCAAATTTGGAAAGCTCACTAACTTTCCTAATCCAAATTTGGAAAGTTCACTAACTTTCCTAATCCCAATTTGGCAAGTCCACTGACTTGACTTTCCATAATCATGTTGTTAGGAAAGAGCTATTCTTACTCATGCATGTCCTTGGTGTGTGCTTTCATATACCCATACTTAGTACAAGTGTGTACTAATCCCATACAACTCTATATTTTTAGGTGAAGGCACAGGTGGACGCTAGAGCTTACAGGTTGACGTTGCATCTATCCGGACATGGAGCTTTCATCCGAACTTGGTAGGCCCTCAGGCTTTCGAGGATGTCTACCGTTACTATCTAGCTTAGATGCAGGCTTTAGCTAGTGGAGTATGTTCCACTAGTGTTTCTTTCCATTTTTATTTCAGACATTGTATTGGTGCCATTTTGGCAATTATACATTTAATGCAGTATTGAACTATTTCTTTCAGTTGATAATCTTAATGTTAGATGATTGATTGTAAACATTATGAATGTAAGTAGAATGACCTTTATGCATGATAAGAAACAAAAAGTTTTAAATTTTCCGCTAAAATTAATCTAGATGAAGTAAGAATGACGTAAGTAGGCTTGTCTGCGACCTCTGAGAGGTCAACAACGCCGGTCTCGTCTGGGGTCTAGATTCCAGTTATGACACTTCCCACAAGTAGGCTTCTTGTTTGGTGAACTAGTACCTGTTCCCTTTTGAGACTTAGGGTTAGACACCCTATAATCACATGCCTTGGGAAGGGACTTGATTGGCGAACCTCTTCTTAAATTTAGGCTTATCATCAATTTCCAACTTCCCCTTTGAAGGACCACCTTGATTAGACCTAGCTCTCTTGGCCTCTCTATTCTTCCTCCGTAGTCTATTTTCCTCCACTTGTTGAGCATGCACCATTACACGTGAAATATTCATATAGTCATGAAGCATAGCCTAACGATATTCTTCCACCAAGTCATTGGACACTCCCGTAAGGAAACGACTCATCTCATCCCTTGGGTTAGACACCAAGGATGGAGCATACTTAGACAATTTTGTAAACTTTAAAGAGTATTCAAGTACACTCATACCTACTTGACAAAGGGTAATGAATTTTCCCACCTTAGCTTCCCTCAACACTTTAGGAAAAACCTATAAAGTAAATCCCTCTTGAAGATCTCCCAAGATATCGGACCGCCTCTTAGCACCTTACTATCTCTCCATTGGGTGTACCAAGTTTGCGCCACATCTTTGAGTGGATAGGCGGCCAAGTCGTCCTTTTCACCCGTAGTCACACCCATAGCAAATATGATCTTATAGAACGCATCTAGGAAATCTTGAGGGTCTTCATCATCTTTTGACCCAAATAACATAGGAGGGTTTATCCTAGTAAAAATTCTCAAATGAGATGCCATAGTGCTATCATGATGAGGGACAGAGGGTCAAACTTCCCGATTCACTTGGGCCGTCATATCTTGGATTTAAGAAGTAACGGCATTAGCTTGTGAGTCTGGCTTGGGCCAAATTAAGAAAATTTGCCCTTATCTCTTCATCGATCATCGATGGAGGAGCAATTGTGTTACACCCTTAAAAAAATAAGCTAGGTTGAATTAGATCCTAACATGTTGGATATGAGTTTATTAAGTCCTTAAATGACTAATTAAGTGTTTTATAGTACGTATAATTTATTTGAAGAAGTTTCGAGGTCAAACGTCGGTGAACGTCCAAGACGTTCGAAAGTTGGTCTTTAGACGTGCTAAAGAGTCCTTGTATGTTTGCCTTGTTTTTATGTGTTTTTTGGAGTTGAAAGACGCTTTACTTGACCCTAGTAACCTAATAATCATGTTAAGGGTCAAAACATCCAGGTCCAACCCCCTAAGGATCGCCCTAGGGGTCCACGAAAGGACCCCAAACTTTGGCCAAGCAAGCTGCCCAAGGTAGCAGGGTTTGTGCCTTGGTGAAACACAGGCTCATCGTTCCCTGGTCGCGCACTTCATTGTCCAATAATTTATTTCCAAGAATTTGTGGGAGCAGCTTCGCGACGCGGACTAGTTCCCCGATTAAGATTCCAAATAAGTATGGGGGTGTTTTGGTAACTTTGGGTGACAGTTATAATCTTATTTTAATACCTATTTAACCCCTTTCCCAAGACAAAATCCCAACACTCAATAAGAAAAATCAAAACCCCAAAACCCTCTCTTCTTCCAAAACCCCAAAACCTCCATTTAAGACCAAGCTCAAGAACAAGTGATGGAGGTGGATTCTTAGAGCTTTCTTCTGAGATTTTCATGGTCTTTTTAATTTAAAAGTTATGGTGATACTTCATCCTTAGATAACCATTCATATATGGAGTCCTTTCAAAGCTTTTTCTAAACATGATTCTAAGTCAAAAATCCTATATTTCAACCTATACATGGGTTCATTGTTAAAGTGATTTCAAAAGTATTATAATGATGAATATCTGTTTAGTTGCTGATGTTACGATGAATTTCTATCCAATTTTATGAAGAACTCATGATCCTCCTAATTTCTCAAATTGGCCTATAATGTGGGTCTTGTGATCTTGATGATATGATTATTAGATTACGGTTAGATTGTAATGAATTGCTTAGTTCTATATTCCTTTGTTTTAATTGGTTATGAATTGTTGGGAATTGATCAAGATTATCATTAGCTTGGAGATTTGGTGAGTTGACCTATTTTCCTATATTTAGCTTAGAATGTATATTGAATAGTGTTGATTGGTATGATCCACTTATGGTGGCGTTGTTTAAATTCATATATATGTTTAAGTGATATGATAATGGACTTGAAGGCATTAGATGCAAGATGAATTTATCTGATGATTCCATGTTTAGGAAGTTGAAGGATTTAACCTTGATTCTATTATCATTTTTCAATTCATGTTATATGGAGTTATATTTATAGACTTCCACGCTAGTTGTATAGCTAGGTGTGGGAATGATGTTATATGTAAATGTGTGTTGATCATGTTAGGGTTGGTGGTCTATATGGATAGTGATGAAGAACATCCTTGTAGCATGACCCTTACCTATATGAACCCTATATAAATGTGTTAGCAAAGAATGCTAGGAGTCTTCTATTCTAATTTTGAATATGTCCTTGTCTCCTATGATGTAATGTGATTGTGTAGTCTATAGTCTTTAATACTCTATATGTGTGTACGACTTGAGACTTGAAGAATGTTTAAATGTGTTATGATATTTAGAGGGTGGATTTATCAATGTTATGTTATATACACTATGTGATCATGTTGACCAATGTACACACACACACTTCATGCATGACTATGAATAGGAGAGATTCATGATGATTAAGGAAAGGGTGGTTAAGCTATGCATCATTACCTATTTCTATGCATGTGAAGTATATGATTAATGAAGTTATGAACTTGTGTGATTAGAGGTGTTATGTGAAGGTAGATCTCACATGGTATGAACACAAACATTATGAATGATTGTATGTATATGTGAAAGGACATTCTCACATGAAGTAGTGTTTATGATCAAAGGACATTCTAATTACCTTTGAGCTATATGATGTATGAGGGCGCAAGCCCTTACAACATTCTATATGAATTAATGCATTAAAGGCTTAAATATATTAGAAAGGGAGTTAGAGCCTAGCAACGAGTGAACATGACAAATGAGAGTGGGAGCTTCACGTTAGTAAGTCCGGCTTCCCACAAGAGAACCTTCAAATTTTGCAAGTCTGGTTTCCCAACATAGATGTTGTCTCATGAGATAGAAAGCTCCATGCTTGTAAGTCAAAGATTCTATAAGCAATCTCCATGTTCCATAACTACGTGCCCCCGTAGGTTATAGCTTGTGGTTTTCACTTATATAGCTATGTACGATTGGTTACATCTTAGGCAAGTGTTAACCCTCTCTTTTCGGTGTGGGAGTAGAACACCAGATTCCATGTAGCTCACATGGTCTATGTCGGCTATGGCTATGTCTTCCGAAGGTAAATAAATTAACTAAGATAAGAATATGAATTCTAATCTAAACTCCTTGAGAAGTGTACTTAGCATAGGTAGGACTATGGACCCTATCTATGCATTGCACTAGATGACATCAAGAAAGGATAGGATTGGAACCTCTTCTGAAGTAAAGACTTATGTTATGTTATGTATGAATTGTATGAATGCATGTTAAGTGACTTTGCTATGTTATGATTTGAATTATGAGAATGCATGTGAATTGCATTTATGGCTTGTAAGTGAGTCTACTTAGTATATGTGGAGGTATGGGACTCTATGTGTACATTGCACAAGTAAGCTTGTGTAGAGGTTCTGAGGGTGGTTTAGTTATGGTATGAACTAAATGAGTTATGACTAAGGTTGTAGTAAAGGAAAGAGTCCTTAATTGATGTTATGAAGTATGTGGCCTAATGTCTAGTTATAAATGAAAGTGTTATGACTTGTTTAGTATGTTATGCCTAGTCTAGAGTGATTTCTTAGGTACACTTGATGGAAGTAGTATTATGGGATGTTATCTACACATTGCACCACTGTGACTTAGGAGTTGTCTTAGGTTATGGTCTTTAACTGAAGTGATGTATATGATGTTATTATGACTTGTGAATATATGTGGCTGTGTTTATGAAGCATATCTATTAAAGGCTATTGTAAGGTGACCTCAAGGTGATACATTGTACAAGTGCACTTAAGGGTTACTTAAGGAAAGAAATAAGACAATAGAGAGGTAATGTATTGTATGTATTGAATATGCCTCAAAGTATGATAAATGGTTTTATGTGGTATTATGAGTAGTATTAATGTCTATAAGATGTATGTGAACTATATTGAGCTTTTATGTGCCTATGTTCATGAAGTTTACTAAAAAGACATGTTGCATGATTTCAACTGAAATGTCCTCTTTAAATGCATATTTTTGCATGGTTGCCATACTTAGTGCATTCTTGTATAATACTATTCTTTTTCATCTTTGTACACAAAGTATAGGTAGTGATGGCTAACTGATGTCTCCTAAGTGAAGAGCTTAGATAGATCTCCCAAGTTCAAGTAAAGGGACCCTTATGATTCAAAGGTTGCCTATGTAAAAATGTTTCTTTAAGTTGATGTAATAGTTTAGACTTATAATTTATGTTGTTAAGGGTCGTGTCCCTATTCTATTCTATTGAGTTTTGTCTTATGATGGTAAAGAGACTTAGAGTGTACTTATGTACTGTAACAACCCTAAAAATAGATATGCTAAGTAATGCTTAATGTGCCAAGAATGCCTACGATTATACCAGGGTTCACACGGATTGATGCGCGTAGAACCAGACCTTGGAAACCTTGGTACAACCAAGCCAACTAACTTGGGGAGTTATTTGATCTAGTAAAGGTTGGGACCAACCAAGTAAGGCTCTCGAAAACAAAGATTTAATCGAAGGAGTTTTTACCGGACTTAAAAAGATGGAATTTTAAGTTTTGAGGGTCTAGGGTAAAATGGTCTTTTACCAGGCTAAGGGTAGTATCGTAATTACCCTAAATATAAATATAATTAATTATTTAATAAGATTGAGGGGCAATTTGGGGAGAGAGAGCCGAAATTGAGCTCTTGAAGTGAAGTCTTGCTCCACCCGGGTTCGAACCTAGGTGGAAGCAATGATTTAACTTGTTTTTATTTAAATGGATAAATTAATTTAATTAATTAATAAATATTAGCTGATTTAAGAAAAAGAAAAATCAGATTTTTTATTTAAAGGTTTAACAAAGAGTCCTAGTTTGACTAATTCCCAAACTAAAACTCCTAATTTTAAGCCACTCTCACTCACTCTCTCTCTCTCTCACGTTTAACAATTCATTCTCACATTTTCTCTCTGCCAAAACAACTTTAAGAACATAAAATATATGGAAGTTCTTTACACTTGAAGAACTCACACAAAAATCTAAGAAAACAACGTTAATCCATCACGCTAGGCAAATGGGAGGAGTCTTCCGTCGGTTGGTGTTGAAGTGTTGGACTTGAACGTGGTTTGGAGAGGTTGGACAGCAGGTTGTGTATTGTAAAAACGTCAAAAAGGTATTGGTTTTCTTTTCTCTAGGTCCCTTTCCCAAGAGACCCCTTAAGATTCAGGAAATTCTAATCCGAAAACTAGGATTGTTCCCGTTGCATGTCCCTGTCACTAGCTCCCAATGAATCGTAGGTTGGGTATGTTTGCCAGTAGTTTAAGTATGAAGTGTGATTTTCGTGATAATGTGTTCATGCATGTGTTTAGAATTGTAAGCATGTTAAGTTATGTCAACCGAAAGTATGTGAAAAATGATATGTTTTTATGGTTGAATTTTATGTGCAAATGTTTGTGTAAATCATGAGGTGTAAAAGTGGTGTAATGTTGCTGGATGTAATGGTAATTCTTGGCTGAATATAATCATAAAAAGATTACACTTAAAGATGCACCAAATGATCCACGAAATGCCTTAAGAATTATCGTATGAATGATGGTAAAAAGAAGCTGAAAATAGTGAACAAATTTCCAGCATTTGGTAGGTTAGGTTCGGCCAAACAAAGTGGTACAAAATGCAATGAAAAATGAATGTAAAATAAATGAAATCACTAAGGATTGAATCCAAGACATCATTACATGAAAGCTACAAGAAAATCAACAAAAGATTAAGACAAAAATGGATTGGAAGACACTAAATTTCCAGCCTGCTGGAAATTGTTGTCTCGGCCAATTTTTAAGAAAATGATCTTCGTTTAATTTTTTTTAAAAAATGTGAGGTCATTGGGGATTGAACCCATGACCTCACTAAATGAAAATTTCATAAAAATTTTGTGAGAAAAATGCAAGGAAAAATAGATGTGGTGAGTGGGGATTGAACCCACAACCTCTTGAATGGATGAGAGAGTTAGGAGAAAAATAAAGGAGAAAATAAATGTGGAGAGTGAAGATTGAACCCACAACCTCTTGGATAGGTGAGAAAGTTAAGAGATAAATTAAAATAAAAATAATGAGCTTGTGGAGGATTGAACCCACAACCTTCTTGACTTAAACGAAAAAAGAGAGGAGAAAAAGAAAGGAAATGTTATGAGGTTGATGGGAATCGAACTAGGGTCTCCCAAATCTGAAAAAGGCAATTATCAAGTTTAAAATAAGATTAAGTGTTGTCCAAGGGATTCGAAATAGGGTTCCCTTGCCCCAAATTCCGTATTGATACATAAGTCATACGTGAATTAAATGTTCAAGAATAATGCCACCTACTTAGATCGAAATCGAGATCTTGGCATACATACAAGATACATAAGTCTTGTACTACATAATCTTAGGAAGATATGAGTCACTTAACGAACTATGAATGAAGCCTCATGGCTTGTATGTATAGACCCATAAGTCTAGCATACGTTTAAAAATAAGTGAACCTAAGATGTATAAAATGAAATGATGAAACCCTAGAAGGGTTAAGTAAGAGTGTGAAACACACTAAATGGCCAAGTGCATTGGCCTATGATGAAATGAACAATGAAATGATGAAATGAACAATGATATGATGAAATGAACAATGAAATGATGAAATGAACAATGAAATGATGAAATGAACAATGAAATGATGAAATGAACATTGATATGATGAAATGAACAATGAAATGATGAAATGAACAATGATATGATGAAATGAACAATGAAATGATGAATTGAACAATGAAATGACGAAATGAAAAATGAAATGATGAAATGAACAATCAAATGATGAAATGAGAAATGAAATGATGAAACCCTAGAAGGGTTAAATAAAAGTGTGAAACACACTAAATGGCCAAGTGCATTGGCATATGATGAAGTGAACATTCACGTAATAAATGGTGAGTAATTATGAAGAGCAAATGTGCTAATGTTAATGAATGTGGTGACAACATGATACGAGGCTAATGTAAAAGATAAGAGCAATCTCAAATGAGATTAAGAAAATGTTACCGATACGTACTCACCTATGAGAGTGTAACATAATGAAGAGACCAGTCTCTATGAACACTCTAATGAGAGTATTGAGCTTAACACACTCAATACGAATGATGAGATGATAAATCATCTAATGAGCTATGATGTCCTCATACTAGAAGCCAACTTCCATGACGTATGAGATAAATGTAATGGAACTTTATACTAAGCACCGATAGACTGGCTATGAGCGGTGATGCCTTCTTTCGGGAAGGGCGGAGGTTCACGTAACTCTCATGAGATGAGACTGTCCGGCATGCCGGGTATGGGTCTCCTTATATCTCCTAGTCTTCGAACCAATACTGCCAATATAGGGATCTGGCGGGGTTAAATTCCCATGTACGCTAGCATGTTTTGGGTCACTTTGGCCAGTGATTCCACCTCTTTGCGGTGTGGGGGAGACACTTGATTTCATGATGCTCACATGATCTATGTCGGTTAAAGTTAAAGTTCCCAATGAATGAATGAGGCCAGCCTCAAATGATGCACATAATGAAATGAATGATACCGAAGGTGTTAGGGTAGGATAATGAAAAGGTGAGTTAGATTCAAGTAATGACATTAGGTCATTCTTGGTCATTGCACAAGGAACCCAATGAAAGTCTTAAACTACATCCTAGTTATAGATGGTGTTTACACTGGCCAACGAATGAAATGAAATGGAGTACGTATGAATGAACGAAGCAGACTCTGCGTTTGCTAATGAAGACTCCCTAGTTGAGGTCCCATCTCTTGAGACCTCATTCCTGGGAAGTCTTAATGTTATGTCCATGATTCCAAGGTCTCATGGCATACGAATGAACGAAATGAACAACGTTATGTGTTACATGAATTATAATATGTGTTATGTGTACGCTATTGTGTGCTGTGTGCAGAATGTTAAGTATGATGATGTATGTTATTCTCATGGCATAACTTTCCTATTCCTAATCTGGAAAGACCACTGACTTTCCTAATCCAAATTTGGAAAGCTCATTGGCTTTCCTAATCCAAATTTGGAAACTTTTCTAATCTCAATTTGGCAAGTTCATTGACTTGACTTCCAAAAATCATGTTGTTAGGAAAGAGCTATTCTTTCTCATGCATGTCCTTGGTGTGTGCTTGCATATACCCATACTTAGTACAACTGTGTACTAACCCTATACAAACTCTACTATTTTAGGTGCAGGCACAGGTGGACGATAGAGCTACAGGATTATCGCTGCAGTTATCCGGACGTCCAGCATTCATCCGATTTTGGTAGGTCCTCATGCTTTCGAGGATGCTACTGTTTTATATTCTTGCTTAGTTTTAGAGTTGAGCTAGTGGAGCATGTTCCACTAGCGTTTCCTTCCTATTTTTATTCAGACTATGTATTGGTGCCATTTTGGCAATTATACACTTAATAAGAATTGAACTATTTCTTTCAGTTGCTTATCTCTTAATGTTAGATTGTTGATGGTGAACAATTACGTATAAATGAGAATGTTTTTATAAATATGTTAAGAAACAAAAAGTTTCAAATTTTCCGCTAAAATTAACCTAGATGAAGTAAGAATGACGTAAGTAGGCTTGTCTGCGACCTCTGAGATATCAACGATGCCGGTCTCGTCTGGGATCTAGATTCCAGTCGTGACATGTACTTATGTTATTATATATATATATATATATATATATATATATATATATATATATGAAGTGATGATTCTAGCATATGATGTGCTATGAAAAGTTTTAAATTTTCCGGTATTTTTATTACAATTATGCAATGAAAGATGTCTATGGGCTTGTCTTAGATCTCCGAAAGGTCGACGATGCCGTGTGGCGATCTAAGAGTACTCTAACTTCTAAGGGGGTACTTTGGATCGTAACAAACTTGGTATGAGAACGTAAAGTTTTGTATTTTGTCCTTAGTTTTCAATGTCTTGTATTGCCACATCTAGTAGAGTCTAATTCATCGGTGGTGAGTCGCGACACATCTATGAGCGAGAGGCTATATAACGATAGAGTTTTTCTTTTTCACTATTCTCATGTCGTGCCATAGTACTTAACTCTATATAATCTCTATCTTATGTTTCCTTGTCTGGTGGTCGTTTAGATGTGATTCTTTTGATTGGGATAATGTCTCAATGCTTGAAAAAAAGGTGATTTTTTATGCTTACCTTGGTTTTATGGTTTGGTGAGTATATGTGAACGTGAATTTAGTATATGTTGATGTGATGCCATTGGATCTAGGTGGTTTTTGAGGAAGGAGATGCTATGTTGAGAAGTTATGATATGATGTGGTTATAGCTTTTTAGTAGTTGTTACATCTCCGTTGAGAAGTTATGATATGATGTGGTTATAGCTTTTTAGTAGTTGTTATAGTTGAATAGAGTTCCCCTTTAAATGATGGATTGCCTTATGACTATGTAGGATGGTAGCATGATTTTATGATATAGGCTTGAAAAGTCTTGGAGAATGTGATATATAGTGAGAAAGATGAATATAACCTTTGTATATGTGAAATGATTCATAATTGTCCTTTTGTGGATTTGAATCTTTTGTATAGGCTTGCTCCTAAGGAGGGAAGAGAATGTGTTGATCCTTGTAAAGTGATTGTGTAGTATGCTAGTTAATGAAAGAACCCTTATGACTAGTTAATGATTCCCTCTATGAACCAATTATAAGAGTGGTAAAAAGGGGAAAAAAAGTTTTATTCCATAAGTTGGAAGTATGATTACCCTAAGGTAACTTAGGGGGATTTACGGTATGTACTCCTTGGCTCTTGAAGAGAAGGAGAGAATTGAGGTTGACCTACTTTGAAGTTGTTAGTTGTCTTTTAAACCTTAATTTTAATACGGTCAATTGAGGAAGTTCTTAGACTGTACCTGGGCATGGTTGGTTGGTTGGTTCCACCAAAAGTGATGACCCTTGTAGGTTGGTCTTGACTTGCATTGGCCTTGGTGTTAAAGGGCATGAGGTGATGAATATTGATTAGGCTTACCCCAAGAGAGGGTAGTATGCATAAATGGTAAGATTTTAAGTTTTTTTGATGACCATATATTGAGTTCCCTTGAACTTCTCTAGGTTGAAAATCTCTATTAAGTGATGGTAAGTAGGTGTTCATAAGTTTATATCCTAAAAGAGGGATGACAGCTTAGTTAATAAGGGTTGTAAGATAAAATTTCCCTAGAGTTGAGATGAGTTGCTCTTAAATGGGTTTATCCTAAGTCGGGGAGGATGATTTGAGTAGTAAGGTAGTAGATATCCCTATCTTTTCCTTCTATTTTCAATCAAGCTTGAAACCAAAGAGTTCCTAAGTAGCTCTTTCGTGCTCGGAGTCTTGCATAAAATTATAAGTTGCATATTCTCCATATGTTATGCATGTTTGAAATGAAACTATGTTATGCATGTTATGAAAGGTCATAATTGAATGAAAAAGGAAATTTTGATAAATTTTCATGTTGCTCATGTTGTTGTGCATCCTTATATGATAAATGTGCAATTTGATTTCATGAGATAGCTTAATGAGACGGCTTGATGTCACTCATATTGGGTGGTGTTTTGGCCTCAATATGAGAAATGGAGTCTCCTTTATATAATTAAAGATGAGTCTCTTTGAAAAATGTGTGACTTTTGATATGTGGGGAGTGTTACTATAGGCTCACTCTTGAGGAGTGATGGTTTGTCTAGCCTATGTTTGTTGGTGTACCTAGAAATTCTGATAAATTTCCCTAAATGATGCATGTTTGTGAAAGCTAGTGATGTGCTAGAAATAGAAAGATGTAAATTTACTTCCAAATGTTGTGATGTGCTTGGTGTGACCTACCATGTTTATTTCATAAGGAAGGAAGTATAAGCATAATGTGGTTTGAAGTAAAGAAATCCTCCTTAGTATGAATTAACCTCTATGCATTGCTTTAATATGAACTCTATGATGCCATGTCTATATGTTGTGAATAGGAGAAGGTAGTTCCTCGTTGAACAAAGCTAAGCGTGGTGATGTCATATATGACCTTGATGGCATTATGTCTACACTATAAGATAATGATTCTTGTGCAGCTAAATGAATTGTTCAAAATTTTCTTAGGAGTTGAAGTGTGGGTTATGCTTATGTGTGAAATTGAAATCCATTGTATGTCTAACCTTGTGATGAAATAATAAAAATTCCTAAAGTTTGATAAGGTAGTTCCTCCAAATGGCAATGAATATGAAGAAGTATGTATCCATGGAAATAATTGTAGAAGTAGTCCATGTTTGATTATGTTGCTTTGGTTGCATGATTGTACGAAGTTGGTGTTTCTTTGTAAGTTTGGTGCATTGACTATTGTGTTATAACATATTGAAATATTTTGAGCTGCTATAGACTAATTGAGTCCTTGAAGGTGTTTAAAATGTTTCAAGTGTCATTCGAGGACGAATGTTTTTAAGTGGGGGAGTTTTTTTACACCCCCCCCCCCCAAAAAAAATGAGCTAGGTTGAATTAGAGCCTAACATGGTTGTTATGTGTTTATTAAGTCCTTAAATGAATAATTAAGTATTTTATAGTACGTATAATTAATTTGAAAAAGTTTGGAGGTCAAACGTCGGAGAACGTCCAAGACGTTCGAAAGTTTGTCTTTAGACGTGCTAGCGAGTCCTTGTATGTTTGCCTTGTTTTTATGTGTTGTTTATAGTTGAAAGACACTGTAGTTGGCCCTAGTATCCTAATAAGAATGTTAAGTGTCAAAACATCCAGGTCCGATCCCCAAGGATCGCCCTAGTGGTCCACGAAGGGACCCCAAACTTTGGCCAACAAAGCTGCCCAATGGAGCAGGGCTTGTGCCTTGTTGAAACACAGGCGCGTAGCGCCCTGGTCGCGCACTTCACTGTTCAAGAATTTATTTCCAAGAACTTGTGGGAGCAGCTCCGCGACGCAGACTTGTTCCCTGATTAAGATTCCAAAAATTAAAGTTGAGTTTGACATGTCTAAAAGTCCAAATAAGTATGGGGGTGTCACGACTGGAATCTAGACCCCAGACGAGACCGGCGTCGTTGACCTCTCAGAGGTCGCAGACAAGCCTACTTACGTCAATCTTACTTTACATAGGTTAATTTTAATGGAAAATTTGAAATTTTTTGTTTCTAAACATTGCTTACTAAAACATTTCTAATACATTCGTAATTTGTTCAACATCAACCATCTAAACATTAAGAGATAATCAAATGAAAGGAATAGTTAATTAAACATTATTGTATAATTGCCAAAATGGCCCAATACATAGTCTGAATAAAATAAGAAAGAAACGCTAGTGAAACATACTCCACTAGCTCAACTCCTAAACAAAGCTAGAACATAAAATAGTAGCATCCTCGAAAGCATGAGGACCTACCAAAGCCGGATGAATGCTAGACGTCCGGATAACTGCAGCGATGATCTTGTAGCTCTACCGTCCACCTGTGCCTGCACCTAAAATAGTAGAGTTTGTATAGGGTTAGTACACACTTGTACTAAGTATGGGTATATGCAAGCACACACCAAGGACATGCATGAGAAAGAATAGCTCTTTCCTAACAACATGATTTTTGGAAGTCAAGTCAGTGGACTTGCCAAATTGAGATTAGGAAAGTTTCCAAATTTGGATTAGGAAAGTAAGTGAGCTTTCCAAATTTGGATTAGGAAAGTGATACCATGAGGATAACATATATCATCATACTTTTCACATTTGCACACAGCACATAACATTTACACATAGCACATATCATGTAGCATACAGTATATTTTACATGTAGCCCATAACTTCTTTCATATCATTCACTCATATGCCATGAGACCTTGGAATCATGGACTTGACATTATGACATCCCAGAAATGAGGGCTCAACATATGGGACCTCAACTAGGGAGTCTTCATTAACAAACACAGAGTCTGCTTCATTCATTCATACGTACTTCATTTCATTTCGTTCATAGTCCAGTGTAACCACCAGTTATACCTAGGATGTAGTTTAAGACTCTCATTAGGTTCGTTATGCAATGACCAAGAATGACCTAATGTCATTACTTGAATCTAACTCACCTTTTGATTATCCTATCCTAACACCTTTGGTATCATTCATTTCATTATGTGCATCATTTGAGGCTGGCCTCATTCATTCATTGGGAACTTTAACTTTAACCGACATAGATCATGTGAGCATCATGAAATCCAGTGTCTCCCTCACACCGAAAAGAGGTGGAATCACCGGCCAAAGTGATCCAATAACATGCTAGCGTACATGGGAATTTAACCCCTCCAGATCCCTATATTGGCAGTATAGGTTCGAAGACTAGGAGATATAAGGAGCCCCATACCCGGCAAGCCGGACAATCTCATCTCATGAGAGTTACGTGAACCTCCGCCATTCCCGAACGAAGACATCACCGCTCATAGCGAGTCTATCGGTGCTCAGTATAAAGTTCCATTACATTCATCTCATACGTCATGGAAGCTGGCTTCTAGTATGAGGACATCATAGGTCATTAGATGATTTGTCATCTCATCATTCGTATTGAGTGTGTGAAGCTCAATACTCTCATTAGAGTGTTCATAGAGACTGGTCTCTTCATTATCTTACACTCTCATAGGTGAGTACGTATTGGTAACATTTACTTAGGCTCATTTGAGATTGCTCTCATCATTTACATTAGCCTCATATCATGTTGTCACCACATTTAGCATCATTAGCATCTTTGCTTTTCATAGTTATTCACCTCTTATTACGTGAATGTTCATTTCATCATATGCCAATGCACTTGGCCATTTGGTGTGTTTCACACCCTTACTTAACCCTTCTAGGATTTCATTATTTCATTGTTCATCTCATCATATGCCAATGCACTTGGCCATTTAGTGTATTTACGCTCATACTTAAACCTTCTAGGGTTCATCATTTCATTTCATACATCTTAGGTTCACTTACTTTTGAACGTATGTTAGACTTATGAGTCTATACACACAAGCCATGAGGCTTCATTCATAATTCGTTAAGTGATTCATACATTCCTAAGATTATATAGTACAAGACTTATGTATCTTGTATATACGCCAAGATCTTGATTTCGATCTAAGTAGATGGCATTATTCTTGGATGATTTATTCACGTATGACTTATGTATCAAACGGATGTTTGGGCAAGGAACCCCAAGTCTTGAATCAATTGGATATCATTTATATTTTTAATTGATTTTATTCTAATATTCATAACATTTTAACCCTAAGTTAAATCACAATATTAACATTGAAGGATTAATTTTCTACTTAACCTTTTCTTGAATTTGGCCGATGGGTTGTGGGTTCGAGCCCCCACAACCCCATTTTCATTTTTCATTAACATGATATTCTCCCATTTTTCTTAAACCAAGAGGTTGTGGGATCACACCCCCACATCTTCTTTTATTTTACTCTTAATTTCGCCCAAGTAGGGAGGTTGTGGGTTCGAACCCCCACAGCCTCCTTACTTTTAATTAATTTACGCTAAGGGGCTGTGAGGTGGTGGGTTCGAACCCCCACAGCCCCATATATATATTTTTAATATTTTTCTCCAAGTTTAGAGCATGGACAGTGAGGTCGTGGGATCGAACCCACACGGCCTCACCTATTTTTTTAAAAACTTATTTTCGCCTCCTTTATTCCAGCCTTGAGGTCGTGGGTTCGATTCCCACGCCTCACATCTTTTTTTTTTCTTATATCTCCATCTTCTTTGCTTCCCATAAGTCATGGGTTCGATTCCCCCCATCCCCATTTTTTTATTTTTCATTTTGTGGGCAGCAGCTAAGGGGTTCGAATACCCTTAGCCCCAACACATTTTTTTTTAAAATTTCAGCCTTGAGGTCATGTGAGGTCTTGGGTTCGATTCCCCTTGACCTCACCTATTTTAATCACTTTTAAAAATCCTTAAAAATTTCCAAAACCTGCCCGAAATCAACATCACAAGCTGGAAATTTTGCTTCCCTTTTTGCAGCCTATTTTCTCCACTATTTAACGCTAAAAGTTCATGCATTTGGAGTAGTGTTTAGTGAGTACTTTAAGTACGTTTTCATCAACATATTTGGCCAAGAATTTATCATTTAATTCAGACACATTACACTTAATCGAACATCATCATTTACATAAGTTTATACACTTAAAATGACAACAAAAACCATATCAAACTTGAAGCCATAAATCAAAACTCATTTACAGTAAGTTTACATTAAACTTTTTCACATACACACACATATTTTCGACAACAAAGCTTGTCATTCATATAATTCCAAATACATGTTCATGAACATATTCATCACGAAAACACATTGCAACACCTAATTTCTACCAGCAAACATACCAACCTATGATTTGATGGGAGCTAATGACAGTGACATGCAACGGGGAAATCAACCTTAGTTTTGAGCCGAATATTCTGAGTCCTAGGGGTCTCTTGGGAAAGGGACCAAGAGTAAGAAGACCCATACCTTAATTTCCTTGTTCAAACACGAATTGGCTGCCCCAAAATCCTCTCCACAAATCAGTCCAAGCTTTCTCAATCGTCCACACTACTCGACAACCACCTCTCTTTGCTTTATCGTTTTGTTTACTTGTTTTTCTTAAAAATTTCGTGTGAGTTCTTCAAGTGTGAAGAACTCTTGATAAATTTTCAGTTCTTCACCTTCCTTTGGCAGAGACAAAACGTGAGAGTAATTGAAAAATGAGAGAGATATCGTGAGAGAGAGTGGGAGATGGGAGATAGTGGCCTCTTAGAACTAGGACTTGTTGGTAGGACTTAGTCAACTAAAATAATAATTAATAATTAATAAAATCTGATTTCCTTTTTTCCTAAATCAGCTAATATTCATTATTTAATTAAGTTAATTCATTAAATTAAATAAAAGCAAGTTAAATCCTTGCTTCTAGTGGGGCTCTAACCCGAGTGACCCCCATTTGCGAAAATGCGTCACTTCGGGTTGCCCCACCCGAATTTCTTTATTTTTTAACTTAATTAATTAAATAATTAATTACTCAGGGTAATTACAATATTACCCTTGGCCTGGAAAAGACCATTGTTTACCCTTGGACCCTGAAAACTTAAAATTTCTTCTTTTGAGTCCGGTAAAAACTCTTTCGATTAAATCTTCGTTTTCGTGAGCCTCACATGGTTGGTTCCAACATTTCCAAGCTCAATTCACTCCCCAAGTTAGTTGGCTTGGTCGTAGTAAGGGTTCTGAGGTCTGGTTCTACGCATATCAATCCGTGTGGACCTTGGTCTAATTGCACGTATTCTTGAAAAAACCTAAGTCTTGATCCTATTCATTTTTAGGGTTGTTACAGGGGGTGTTTTGCTAACTTTGGATGACGGTTATAATCTTATTTTAATACCTATATAACCCCTTTTCCAAGTCAAAATCCCAACACTCAATAAGAAAAATCAAAACCCAAAACTCTCTCCTC
>JABWTJ010001469.1:0-23543 GCA_016801875.1 Solanum sitiens
ACAACAATATTCATAAGGCAGACACTAACAATCTCAAATCTTTCAGCATAATAGGAGAATATTGACTCAAAGATTTATCATCATCCATGAATTCTTGATAAATATATACAAAATTCTCCAATCCAAACATGATCAAAGAGAGGAAAACAAATGGGTTGAAGTCTTACCTTAATTCTGGAAATTTATCCTCTTAAACTTGTACTTCAAGAATTCAAACTCTCCTTCAAACTCTTACTTGAAAAATTAGATAGCACTCAAGAACTAAGGTGTTTTAGGGCTGCTTATTGAAGCCAAGAGAGACCAAGAAAGAAACTTAAGAAAATCTGAAATTTTGCAAGTTCAAAATGGAGAATAAGACTTGATCCTTATCCTTTGAAAAAGGAGGTGTTATGGCCGACACTCTTGACCAATTTTGGGCCATATAATGTCAAGTAGGTGCCCCACCTGCTTGTCCCTTTAAATTGGGCCTTTTTGGACTTAATATTATTGGACCTTGGCTGTCCATTTTCCCTTTGTTTTTTTATTCAACTTGGGACAGATATTAGCAAGTAGGTGGTATACACTTGGCCCAATAACATGGTAAAACAAAACTTAGGAGGTCATGCACTTACCTAGTTTCACTTGGGCTTTATCCATAATGGGCCAATTGGCAGATTTCGCTGTTGGGCCTTCTTTCATTCACATTTTCTTTAATAGGTTTGGGCTTCAAATGAGCCCCTAAATATAAGCCTAAATCTGGTCAATCAAACTTGGGCCCTTTAACTATAATATAGATCAAGTAGGTGATGCAACTGCTAGCTCAATTACCACCTTACTATAATTACTTAAATACTTTCCATCGGAGTTAACTTGCAATACATATGCTAAAACGTGCAAGGCATTACATCACCTTCCAAGCTAGTTTAAGCCAACACTAATCATGTAAGAAACATGATACCTCACCTACACTATAAGTATATGTCAAGTATAACATGAATAGAACTACCACATACAAAAATACAGGCCGTTACAGCTTGGTCATTGCACTTGTATTCTAAATGGTGGTTTATGAGTAAGGGTCTTGCTTATATTATGATGTTATGAACTCTTTTATATGTTAACTTGACTATTACTTGTTGATGTTGTTCTTGTGTCATACATGGGTTTGAATTATGGATATGTGATTATTGGCTTATACGAGTTCTTGATTGTGCATAAGGCTTTTCAAAAGTACTTTAGCATGGTTTTTATCAAATGTCCTCTTTAGCATGATTTCACTTTTTTTATATGCATATACCCATACTTAGTACAAGTGTGTACTAACCCATATTTGATGTTTACTAAAAATGTAGGATCCGTCCGTTGATATTAGAGAAGACTTTGAAGACTACTTTGATTCTTATCTTCCAAGTTCGGTAGGTCCTCACTTTCCGAGGACAATGCCATTATCTACCTATTGGATGTTGTTTCATCTTAAAGACACTTTGTTCATTCTATTTCATTTTTGTACTATAATTGTAAAGCCTATATGTGGCTATAATTGTTGATGTAAGGGATATGCCAAACTGTGATACTCTTATATAGATGGTTTAATATGAGACAATGTCATAGACTTCTTATCAGACTATCTTATACTATATATGTGCAATAAAATAGAAGACTATGTAATCTTCTTATACGAAGGGTCTATGTATACTCAATATAATATATTGTGTGTATGTAGAGGTCTATGTAAACCTCAATGTAGAAGTAATCAAAAAGTTTTAAATTTTCCGCTTTTTTAACCTATGAATGTAATGATGTATGCTAAGAGGCTAGTCTTAGTCCTCAAAGAGGACGCCGACGCAGGTTACGTCTGGGGGGTGCTCCCCGAATATGACATTAGGTAAAGAAAAGTATGGGATTAGTACAAACAATGTTCTAAGTATGACATTGCAAAAACATGCAAAAAGGGACTTTTTAATATAAATACATTTTCATGACAAGTAAAACATTCATGAATGTAGAAGTAAACCAATATATAGATCATCACTTAGCACTTAGGAAAGGGTATCCATAATTATTAACAAAGGAACCATTTTACAGTGAAGTATCCAAAATGTTACAGTGGACCCTTTTTCAATATTACAGTAAATTCATTTTATCTCAAAATAGTGAACTCCCAAAGTAAAACCAAGAGGAAGTGAACTCATTTCCGTAGGAGTTTCCCTAGCTTAGGTTATCCTAAGACTCACCAAGGTAAGACATGAAGGAAACGACCATACACATCCTTCAATACACACCTAGGTGTTCCCCAAGACTACCCCGTCTAGGCTTACTCGTCTCGAGAGGATATCTCCCTACCCAATGACAAACATTAGAAGAACACTCAAAAAACACACCAAGGTTTCCCTTTCGGAATGCCTAATTAGTGCAATGAGTAGATGGCGTCCCATTCTACCACTTACCCTAAGTAGTACACTCTTTTAGAAGACATAGCTCATTGAATTCATATAAGACATACCAAGACTTCCCTTTCTGAATGCCTACTTAGTGCAATGAATAGATGGCGTCTCATTCCACCACCTATCCTAAGTAGTACATTCTTTTAGAAGACTTAGCTCACTCAATTCACATAAGACTCACCAAGACTCCCCTTTCGGATTGCCTACATAGTGCAATAGATAAATAGTATCCCATTCCACTACCTACCCTAAGTAGTACACTCTTTTAGAAGACTTAGTACTTTCATTTCTTTTCTGGGGGTTAGCTTAACCAACATAGACCATGAGAGCTAGACATGAAATCCCGATATTAACGCCTATCGGATGAGGGATCCTCACTTGCCTAGAGTAAGGTCATTCTCTTAGCTTTTACATGGCTATCCCAATAGCTACACCTATGGCACATAGTTAAGGGATAAGGAGATTGAAACTAAGTAACTCATTCTCTACTAACTAGGAGTACTCATCTCAAGAGGTACATTGGAATACAACATCCCAACTCACGAAGTATAACCACCCCTTTTTCATATCCTCTCGGTGCTAAGCATAATTCCCCACGGATTCTCAACATTGTATAATATAGGTTAAGGATAACTAGTGAACACTACCGCTCAACTCACGAAGGGTATTCATCCTCCGACCTATCTTAGAAAGCTCTTAGGATGTAGTGAGGTTGCTACTAAACACTTCATCTCAACTCCCGAAGAGTGTTCACCCCCAAACTCTCCTTTTTACTTAACTTATCTTCATTCATTCATTCAAGTGTGAGTGTGTGTACATATGAAAACACCTTTCACATAAGCATCATTTCATTTACATTAACATCTATACATGCTTAGACCTTCATTCATCACACTTCACACTCTAACATCCTCAACATATACACTTACTTCTTTTAGGCATAACTTAAGAAAAACATGCAATTCAAGCTTCATAATACACATTGCAACAACCATATTCAATATCACTTCATTTCACACATTAGGCCTTCAAAGTAATACTCACAATACATGCCAAATATATCCAAATACATCAAGTAAATACCGCCACCATGAAGGTGGACCATACCACTCAAGAGCATTTCATAATAAGAGTTTTACAATATAAGCAGCTCAAATTTAACCAAGACCCATAACCATTTCCTAAATATCTCATCATAATAAGTCCCTTAGGGCAGTATCTAAATCATAATGACAACATAAGGAAACCAAAGTTCATACCCTACACAAACATGTTCATTTAACCCACTCTTTAAGATAAAAGTTGGAAATATGCATAAACATGAGTTCATTAGGGTTTTGACATTAAAATCATCAATTAATGCTAGAAGAAACATATTTGAATCATTAAAACACTTTTACATGAAGACCCATGCTTAGAATAAAAAATAGAAGAAAGTAGAGTTTGAAAACCCTTTTTGAAATCTTTTAGAAATGACTCCTTGAATGAAAGACGGTTCAAGGATTACTACCATACCTCAATGATAAGAAAACCCACTACTTTTGATGAAAAAACATGTCCAACCAGCCCTCCTAGCTCTTCCTTGAGTCTTAGCTCCAATGGTTACTTTGAGAACGTTTGTTGTTAGAGAGAGAATTTGAATATTCGAAGTGAGGGTCTTGTCTAGGTCTATGACTTAAAAATAATCTAATATATCTTAAAAACATAGAAATATCATCCTAGTGTCATAAAATAATTGGGGTGAATTTACAATACACCCCAAGCCAAAGCTGCAAAACGTGATAGCTTTCGGCAGCCTTAACAAATGGCTCCAACCAACGGACCATTTGTCCATCGATGGCCCGTTGTGGGGGTTCGTTGGTTGGGAATTAGCTTCATTGAATATCAGGCTATCCTGCCTTGTAGGTCCAGTTGACGCCCATGGTCGATGGACCATTTGTTGACAAACGGACCATCCCTTGGGTCGTCGTTTGGTCACTTCTTGGAAGCTTCTTTCCAAGAGATAGGGTCCTCTTCTAGGGTCCCTCGTGGGTCCTAGGTGGGGTCGTATCTAGACGTTAAACCCCTAAACATAGTCATCTAGGTCTTAGGAACATCCCACACAAATATCAAACAAAACAAACACGTAAAACTAACTCAAACACATGAGAACACACAAGCACTTTCTAAGACACACCTTCCTAACGTCATGGACGTTCTTGGACGTTAGACCTCCAAACTTAATCAAACTTCACGCACTACCTAAGATAACTTATATAACTCATTTTATTATTAAATTAACTCAACAAACAATCACAAAGATTTAGTTCATCTTAGTTCGTCTTAGGGTGTTACAGATACACATTATGTGAAGGGCTATATGGGCTCATTATCTGTGAAAGTTAGCTACTGCTTTACGAGGGTCACGGTGTGATATCTAAAAAATTTAGTTTACCATGACTTAAATTATAGATTATAACTAAAAAGGGGAGGCTGAATCGTGATAGTTATATCAGTCAGAGGATAAGGTATGTAAGGCTATTCGATTCCATATTCCTTGGCATGACATCTAATACTTGCAATCAATATAAATGAAGTGAATCTCCTAAGTTATATTCCTAGTTAAGGAAACATAGTGGCAGCGTACCATCTCTAAATATCTAACAATATTTTCCCCTATCCTTAATGCATAGAACTACTTCATTATATGTTCACTATCCTATACTTGTACAAATATCCCCCCATATGCTGGTATAGAAATGATATTTGCAAAAGCAAGTCTGGTGAATCCTCTTCTTTGTTATTTGAAGTCAATTGTGTCATTAAGATCTTAAAGTAATGTGTTGATGTTACATAGCTCCTTATGTCATTGTTACTGCCTCGAAGTATTATTTTCATATCTTCTACTACTGGTCAGTAATTCCATATCTCCAAAATGATTATGACCACCAAAACAACATCTCAAAAGAGTTATGATTATTATTCAAAGAACAATCCTCAAAGAGTTATGAACTGATAAACAACAATCTCAAAGATTAAAGAATCTAAGTGAAGAAATTTGTATAATTACGGGTGGCAGCCCAGGGACGAAAGCCTAGCATGAGTCGATCCCAACTTGTACATAATGGTGGCAGTTCAGGGGTGAAAGCCTAGCATGGGTCGATCCCTATGGGTATAGAAGGGTGGCAGCTCAAGGGGGGAAACCCTAGCATGGGCCAATCCCAAATTGTGTAAATATGAGGACCGCATCCCAAGGGTTAAAATTCCTAGCATGGGTCATCCTCTTCTACCACTGATCAGTTGGTCACTTGTATCACATACCCTACAAAGATTATAACGTACAGAAAAGTAAAGAAAAGAATGTAACTTACATGATCTCACAAGAGTAAATAAAGGTTGTCTTCTCTCCTCATGTATGCACTCATATGTTGGTACTTGATTTCATTTGAGCCCTCGTATTACCTATGCTATTGCCTTACATATTCAGTAAAAAAAAATCGTACTAACGTCCCTCGCGGGGGATGCTGCATTTCATGTTGCAGGCACAGGTACTCTAGCAAGTAGACCTCCTCAGTAAGAGCAGACGACACTCATCTACTTTTGGTGAGCCCAAGGTTGCTTCGCAGCTTTATTGAGTCCTTGGTAAATTCATTTTGGTATTGTATCATAGTTAAGGGTAAGGCGGGGTATGTCCCGACCTACTCTAGGTCTTCTATCTTTTTAGATGCTTTGTAGACCTATGTTCATGGTTCATTTGTGTCTTAAGGAGTTGTGGTCTCAATGGCCAAGTCTTGTATATAACATTTGGGTCTACTTATGTTGGTTTGTATTGCTGCGTCCTATGTAAACTTGTCATGATTGTTATAGTTATATGCATAGTAAGAACAGGTTACAAGTTTGTTCTCTCGGGCCTTTAGGGTATCGGGTGCCTGTCCGTCCTAATGGGATTTGAGGCGTGACAAGACCGTAGGTCAGAGTCTCGTAAGTAAGTTCTGTAATTTTGCTGGTGAGTTTTTAATTAGTTCATATTATTAGTTAGTTAGTTAGGGGTTTAATTAGGGATTAGGGTGGTTAATTAGGTTAGTTAAGCAACTATATAAACTACCCTAAGCCTAAACCCAACTTAACACCTCACTTTTCCCAAACACAAATTACTCCTCCTTATCTCAACATTCTCTCTCCCACAAAGAAGAACTCATTTGGAGAACTAGGTTAAGGTGTTTTGGACAGCAATAAGTCTATTTTCCTCCATCAATCTTCAAGAAATACCAAGGTATGGGAACCTTTCAGCTTTGGGATTCCTTTCCCCAAAGGATTCTTCCAAAATTGATTTCAAAAGATGATTTTCATATGGGTTCTTCCAAATTCGTAATTGACTTTTCTAATAGTGTTGTTGTTGATTTATATTGGTTATTATGATTATATTATGATATATTATTGATTAGTTGAGTTGGTTCTTGATCATTATGTGTTGTATGTTGTAGGGATGATGAATTTGACCCAATTTCCTAACCCTAGATTATGAACTCTTAATTGAATTAAGTAGGATGGTTATAATTGACTTAGACATTACGTATATACTATTGAGTGATGATATTACACCTATTATTGTGTGGAATTGGATGGTTGATGGTAAAACCTTGGATGATGGCTTGTTAAGGACAATGGGTAAGTCTTTGTAATCTCAAACCTTTACCTCAATTATGATGACTTGTGTTGGTGATGAGACTCAATTGAGGTGTATCTTATGATTAGATTTAATAGGGTTTGTATGATGATGTCACACTCGGAGAGCATACTACAGATGAGACTGGCATCGTCCTCCTCTCAGAGGACTCAGACAAGCACTTAGCAATCGTCATAACTCGTGATCAGTAAAAATTGCGGAAAAATTTAAAAATTTTACATTCTATTTGAAGTATACTTAGACTTCATACTTAATATTAATAAAGACATACGATATTCTAAAAATTTGTCTCACATATAAAACCATCTAAAGAGTACAAATGTGGACTTAGCCAATATATAGTAGTTATGCCATATAGGCCTTAGTACAATAGAATCCAAAGAACATAATGGAAATAGGATATTCCTAATATCTACTAGTCTTCATAAGCTGGAATATGAAAGATAGCATCTCCGAACATGAGGACAGACTTGCATAAAGAGTTCCAATCTTCTTAAAATCAACCTCCTTAAACTTCAATGGCCGGAACCTACAGTTGTAGTAATTTAAAGTAATGGGGTTAGTACGCCACATGTACTAAGTATGAGTATATGCACATGACATATAAGGACATGCATGAAAAAGGATCATTTATCATCTCTTTAGGCAAACATGCTAAGTCATATGAAAGTCTTCAATGCACATACCATATAATATGTACAAGTTAAGAATTCCATCAGCTTAAAGTATGATCATAATCAAAGACATATTATCATAGAGTCATGTTAACATTTCATATTCAATAGATCATATAATCATATTATACAAAACACTTACCAATGATCCCATCCCCAACCTACAAGTGCAATGGTCATGTGAAGCCCCATAACCCCACACAACAAAGTAGATAAGATAGGAGACCATAAGTAAAGCTTTGCTTCATGTAACTTCTAACATAAGTAGTCATCACTTCATATAACAATATAACCCAATAACATATTTATCATAATGACCAACATTCATATAAGAGTAACATCATGTATCATAAACATATATCATTCATGTTATCATATTACATAAGAACAATCTCCTAGGACTTCCCTTAGAGTCAACTTTTCACGACCCGAAAGCACCCCCTAGAAGCTAGGAAGAACCCTTGGGTGGTAACAAGGCGTACTTGACCCTTTGGGGTCTTGTACAATCCCTTTAACTATCGTTCATTACATAAGACATGAAAAGTAGTGCCGAATTTAATGCTTTTCACGAATAAATTAATAAAAGGAAATCTTTCATAAATACTAGAGAATCTCATCGTCACAAGCCAAACTTAAAGACACGACATAATATCTTAGGGACATGTCCCTTTACATTAAAAGAAATACATAATAAGTCTTTAAATAGGAAACTAAGAAAAGGATTGTACCCTCGAATATATGAGGACATACTTTGTCGTGAGAGAAGCTTTCCCAAGATTTTCCTTCTAGCCTTCAACCTTGCTTCCCAAAACCTATACTTATAGAGTATAGAAAAGAATGGGGTTAGTACAAAATAATGTATTAAGTATGGCATATGCAAAATCATATAAAAAGGGACATTTTTGTAAAATAAGCTTTCATGCAAAATAATTATAACATTCATGAATTTAGAAGCAAAACATCATAAGAAATATCATTTAACATTTAGAGAAGGATTTGCATAATTTTAACCCAAGAAGGTACTTTACAGTAACTTAACCAAAATTACAGTGAACTATGTAAAACATTACAGTGAACTAAAAAGACTCCAAAAATAGTGAACTTCCAAGGTATTGCCAATGAGGAAGTGAACTCATTTCCGTAGAAGTTTCCTAACTGAGGTTCTCCTAAGACTCTTCCAAGGTATGACATGAAGGAAACATCTAAAAAACTCCTTCAATAAAAACCAAGGAGATCCTTAAGACTACCCACCATGAGCTTACTCCACTTGGGAGAACAAGTCACCACTCAATCACAAGACAATAGAGGAACACCCAACAAAACGCGAAAGACTTCCCTTTTGGAATGCCTACTTAGTGCAATGAGTAAATGGAGTCCCATACCACCACCTACCCGGAGTAGTACATTCTTTTAGAAGGTTTGGCACTAAGACTTCCCTTTCGGAATGTCCTACTTAGTGCAATGGGTAGATAACGTCCCATACCACCACCTACCATAAGTAGCATGTTCTTTTAGAAGACTTAGTTCATTCAATTCACATGACTCACCAAGACTCCCCTTTCAGAATGCCTACCTAGTGCAATGGATAATTTGCGTCCCATTCCACTACCTACCCTAAGTAGCACAATCTGTTAGAAGACTTAGTACTTCCATTACTATGTGGGGGTTAGCTTAACCGACATAGACCATGAGAGATAGACATGGAATCCGGATATTAACCCCTATCGGATGAGGGATCCTCACTTTCCTAGAGTAAGGCCATACTTTTTAGCTTTTACATGGCTTTCCCAATAGCTACACCTATGCGGGCACAAAGTTAAGAGATAAGGAGATTGCTACTAAGTAAGTCATTCTCTACAAATGAGGAGTACTCATCTCAAGAGGTACATTGGAATACAACATCTCAACTCACGAAGTGTAACCACCCCTTCTTCATATCCTCTCGGTGCTAGGAATAATTCCCCACGGATTCTCAACATTATAAACTATAGGTTAAGGATAACTAGTGAACACCACATCTGAACTCACGAAGGGTATTCATCCTTTGACATATCTTAGAAACCTCTTAGGATGTAGTGAGGTTGCTACTAAACACTTCATCTCAACTCACGAAGAGTATTAACCCCAAAACTCCCCTTTTTACTTAACTTAGCTTCATTCATTCAATTAAGTGTGTGTGTACATGTGAGCACACCTTGAATATAAGCATCATTTCATTCACATTAACTTTTATAGATGCTTTAAACCTTCATTCATCAAATCACACACTTTACATGCTTCACATAATCATATTCTTCAGTTAGGCATAATCTAAACCAAACATGCAATTTAAACTTCACAAAACACCATGCAACAACCATATTCAATATAACTTCATTTCACATATTAGGCCTTCAAAGCCACACTCACAATACAAGCTAAACATAACCAAATTCATCAAGTAAACACCGCCACCATGAAGATGGACCATACCACTCAAGAGCATTTCATAACTAAAGCTTAAACAACATAATCAAAGACATATTATCATAGAGTCATGTTAACATTTCATATTCAATAGATCATATAATCATATTTTACAAAACACTTACCAATGATCCCATCCCCAACCTACAAGTGCAATGGTCATGTGAAGCCCCATAATCCCACACAACAAAGTAGATAAGATAGGAGACCATAAGTAATGCTTTGCTTCATTTAACTTCTAACATAAGTAGTCATCACTTCATATAACAATATAACCCAATAACATATTTATCATAATGACCAACATTCATATAAGAGTAACATCATGTATCATAAACATATATCATTCATGTTATCATATTACATAAGAACAATCTCCTAGGACTTCTCTTAGAGTCAACTTTTCACGACCCGAAAGCACCCCCTAGAAGGTAGGAAGAACCCTTGGGTGGTAACAAGGCATACTTGACCCTTTGGGGTCTTGTACAAGCCCTTTAACTATAGTTCATTACATAAGACATGAAAAGTAGTGCCGAATTTAATGCTTTTCACGAATAAATTAATAAAAGGAAATCTTTCATAAATACTAGAGAATCTCATCGTCACAAGCCAAACTTAAAGACACGACATAATATCTTAGGGACATGTCCCTTTACATTAAAAGAAATACATAATAAGTCTTTAAATACGAAACTAAGAAAAGGACTGTACCCTCGAATATATGAGGACATACTTTGTCGTGAGAGAAGCTTTCCCAAGCTTTTCCTTCTAGCCTTTAACCTTGCTTCCCAAAACCTATACTTATAGAGTATAGAAAAGTATGGGGTTAGTACAAAACAATGTATTAAGTATGGCATATGCAAAATCATATAAAAAGGGACATTTTTGTAAAATAAGCTTTCATGCAAAATAATTATAACATTCATGAATTTAGAAGCAAAACATCATAAGAAATATCATTTAACACTTAGAGAAGGATTTGCATAATTTTAACCCAAGAAGGTACTTTACAGTAACTTAACCAAAATTACAGTGAACTATGTAAAACATTACAGTGAACTAAAAAGACTCCAAAAATAGTGAACTTCCAAGGTATTGCCAATGAGGAAGTGAACTCATTTCCGTAGAAGTTTCCTAACTGAGATTCTCCTAAGACTCTTCCAAGGTATGACATGAAGGAAACATCTAAAAAACTCCTTCAATAAAAACCAAGGAGATCCTTAAGACTACCCACCATGAGCTTACTCCACTTGGGAGAACAAGTCACCACTCAATCACAAGACAATAGAGGAACACCCAACAAAACATGAAACACTTCCCTTTTGGAATGCCTACTTAGTGCAATGAGTAAATAGAGTCCCATACCACCACCTACCCGGAGTAGTACATTATTTTAGAAGGTTTGGCACTAAGACTTCCCTTTCGGAATGTCCTACTTAGTGCAATGGATAGATAACGTCCCATACCACCACCTACCATAAGTAGCATGTTCTTTTAGAAGACTTAGTTCATTCAATTCACATGACTCACCAAGACTCCCCTTTCAGAATGCCTACCTAGTGCAATGGATAATTTGCGTCCCATTCCACTACCTACCCTAAGTAGCACAATCTGTTAGAAGACTTAGTACTTCCATTACTATGTGGGGGTTAGCTTAACCGACATAGACCATGAGAGCTAGACATGGAATCCCGATATTAACCCCTATCGGATGAGGGATCCTCACTTGCCTAGAGTAAGGCCATACTTTTTAGCTTTTACATGGCTTTCCCAATAGCTACACCTATGCGGGCACAAAGTTAAGAGATAAGGAGATTGCTACTAAGTGAATAATTCTCTACAAACGAGGAGTACTCATCTCAAGAGGTACATTGGAATACAACATCTCAACTCACGAAGTGTAACCACCCCTTATTCATATCCTCTCGGTGCTAGGAATAATTCCCCACGGATTCTCAACATTATAAACTATAGGTTAAGGATAACTAGTGAACACCACATCTCAACTCACGAAGGGTATTCATCCTTTGACATATCTTAGAAACCTCTTAGGATGTAGTGAGGTTGCTACTATACACTTCATCTCAACTCACGAAGAGTGTTAACCCCAAAACTTCCCTTTTTACTCAACTTAGCTTCATTCATTCAATTAAGTGTGTGTGTACATGTGAGCACACCTTGAATATAAGCATCATTTCATTCACATTAACTTTTATAGATGCTTTAAACCTTCATTCATCAAATCACACACTTTACATGCTTCACATAATCATATTCTTCAGTTAGGCATAATCTAAACCAAACATGCAATTTAAACTTCACAAAACACCATACAACATCCATATTCAATATAACTTCATTTCACATATTAGGCCTTCAAAGCCACACTCACAATACAAGCTAAACATAACCAAATTCATCAAGTAAACACCGCCACCATGAAGATGGACCATACCACTCAAGAGCATTTCATAACTAAAGCTTAAACAACATAACCAACTTACCCTTTAATCAAAGCTTCCATCACCTATAGCATTTTATTCAATAATTCATCATAAATTATCCCTTACGGCAGTAGCTAAACAACAATATCAACATAAGGAAACCAAAGTTCAAAGACTACAAAACTAAGCTCATTTAACCTATTTCTTAAGCCAACATTTGATAAAAAGCTTTAACATGATTTCATTAAATTTGTAGCCTTAAAATCATCAACTAACATTAGAAACATCATATCTGAATCATTAGAAACATTTTTATGCAAGACCCATGTTTAGAGTTGAAGATACTAGAAACTAGGGTTGAAAACCCTATTTGAAAATTCATTAGAAGGGACTCCTTGAATGTAAGAGAGTTCAAGGATGGATAGGATACCATACCTTAGATAAGAGAAATCCCAAAGATTTTGGTGAACAACTTGGCCACCAACATCCCTCCTAGCTCTTCTTGACTTCTAGCTTCCAAAGAGACTTGAGAGAGAATTCTAAGGGAGAGGGGTTTTGGGTTTTAGGAAAGTGAGGTCTAAAATTAGGTCTTAGGGTTTCGAACACTTTAATATACCTAATAAACCCTAAAATAAATGTCCTAGGGTCATAAAAGACTTGGGGTGAATTTACCAAACACCCCAAGCCTTCACAGGAAAAAGGCAACTTTTGGGAGGCTCACAAACGAGACCTAACCAACGGACCGTTTGTCCATCAACTGGCCGTTGGTGGGTCTCGTAGGTTGACACTTAGCTACAATTGGAGCCTAGATAACTGACCTTGCAGGTCCAATAAACGGACCAAGACGACGGGCCGTTTGTTAACCTACTGGCCATCATTTGGTCTTGGGCCCTTCTCTAGGGCCCCTTGTGAGTCCTATGTGGGGTCGTATCCACACGTTAAACCCCTAAAAATGGTCGTATAGGTCTTAGGAATATATCACACCAAATTCAAGCAAAACAACCACGTAAAACTCACTCAAACGTCATGGACGTTCTTGGATGTTTGACCTCTAAACTTAACCAAACTTCACACAATGCCTAAGAAAACTAAATTAACTCATTTTAACTTAAAATTAACTCAAGAAACAACCACAAAGCTCTAGTTTACCTTAGTTAGTTTTAGGACATTACACAACTTGTGCAATGTCTAGGTAGAGTCCCATACCCCTACCTATTCTAAGTAGACTCCTCAAGTCACCCTAGTCAACGTCCATTTACTTGTCTTTCATTTTACATGAGGGAACATTTGCCTTAAACGACATTGACCATGTGAGCTAAACATGGAATCGGTGTCATAAAACCCCACACGGAAAGAAGGTGGTCTACCGGCCAAAGTAGAACCAAACATTACATAGCTTTCTAGGTGGATCCACTAGCTAGTATCCTATGGTGGTAACATAGTTCAAGAACTAGGAGATGTATTAGAGACCCATAGTTCCACATTACGTGGCAGCCTCAATCTCATGAGAGTCATTGGGACCTACCTTCCAACTAGGGAAGGGACACCTCTCACATCTAGTTCATCGGTGCTTAGCTTAAGTCCCTTTCTTGAATAACCTTTAACTTGCCTTTTATCATAAACTTATCATAGCTCATAGGAGATTAACTCCTTGAATAAATATGATCATCATCTCTTTAGGATTAGATGAGAATTTCCTTTCATCTCAACCCCTTGTATGTGAGATTAACATAACATAGTCATCTTGTGTAAATCATACCAGAGAATTTCGTAAAATGCATTTTTCTTGTTCTTATCATGATCTCACAAGTAACATGTTCATAGCCCAACATATACATATAGCAACATCATACATACTTTCTATACCATAACATCATGTTTTATAGGCTAACGTTAACATTGTTGAGTAATCAAAACTTTAGAAGACTTACCACTTGCTTCCAAGAACCTTATTCAAGAACTTACGTTCAACTTACAACATTCATAATCATAACATAGTGAAATACTCAATAGCATAATCAAGAACAACTCTTCAAATCAGGTACAAGACCAATCAGTAATGTAGGATAATGGAAAGGGTCATTTGTATCAGAGCTAAGTATGAAAAAACTACTGTAGAAAGAAAGAACCACATTAATAGAAAGATAAGTAAATTAAAGAAAAAATTAACTAAATTATATCCGAAATATAAATAATTAAATATTACAAAGATGGATAACCAAGAATTAGAAAGATTAATAGATATTATATCTAGAGTAGAATATAAATATATAAAATATTTAAAATTAAGATGAATAAAGAATATAAAGAAGAACTTAATAACATAATTATGGCGAAAAGAAATGAATTAAAACAAAGAGAAAATTTGCTTAATTATAATATATTTGCAGGAGTTGGTAAGAAATCTATAATAATACAAAGAAAGGCTATTTTACATTTAGAAATACAAATAAATATAATAGAATATAAACTACAACATGGTTTATAAATGAATAATGAAGAATATGCAATAGACGAAAAAATATTTGAAAACTATGAAGGATTAAAAATAAAGATCATATTTTCTAATCTAGGAAGAAGATATAAGAAAATAGGTGATAATTTAAGTTTAATGTTAGAAAAAGAAACGGTAAAATTAGAAGACAGTTTAACTGCTATGGTAAGGATAGCAAAAGAAAATGAAGAAATAGATAGAAAAATGGAAATTGAAAAAATAAAACAACAAGCGAAAAAAGAAGTACAACAAATAGAAGAAGTAAAAAACAAAGAAATTTTAGAGCTAGAAAAAGAATTAGCAATGTTGAAAGAAATGTATAAAATCAAACAAAAAGAAAAAGAACAAAAAAGAAACTTAGCAAATGAGATAAATAAATTTAAAGAAAAATTGCAATTAGAAAATAAATTAGAAGAAAGTAATCAAGATAATATAACTAATCTGCCAGAAGTAAGAATTGATGATATCAACGGTGATTTAGAAGAACAATACTCAGAAATAAGTGAAACATATACAGAACTTTTAGACAATATAGATAATACAAAAAATGTAGAAATAAACACGGGAGATATAGACATGAATGAAAAACCTAGTACATCAGGAGTAAAAAATCCAAAATATTTAAATCCAACATACTATAATGCAAATTATGAAAAATATGACAGAGAAAAAACTTTATGAAATAAAAGATTAAATAAATGGACACCTATACCAACAACTGATCAACATAATTTTTTAGATTTAGACTGTGTAGCAGATATAAATAAAACAATTCAATTATGGATGGGATATATATCAAAACAACTAATAGACAACAAAATAGGAATGACAGAAATACCAGGATATATAGAAAGAACACTTATAGGAACAGTAAAATTATGGTTACAAAATTTAACGGAAGAAAGTATAAAGACTTTAAGAAATAATAAAACACTTACTGGAGAAACAGCTACAACATCTATGGAAATATTAAATAAATACGAAATAGCTATAAGAAATGAATTTAGTAGTATGACAACAGAAGTAGAAGAACGAAATAAAGAAAAAGTTATAAATAGAAATATAATGGCAAAATTGACAATATGTAATATGTGTTATATAGATGAATATACATGTGCATTTAGAGAATATTATTATAAAGGAACATATAACATGGAAGAAGGCAAGGAAATAAGAAAATTATATTTTACAAAATTACCAGAACCTTTTTAGTTCAAAGATAATAAAAAGCTGGAATGAAGCAGAATTAACAGATACTTTAGGAGCCAGAATGAAATTCTTACAAAGATGGTTTATAGAATTATGTGAAAAACATAAAGAAGATATAAAAATGGAAAAAGTATTAGTAAAAAATTTAGCATGTTGCAAAAATAAAATAGCACCTCAATTTGGTTGTACAGATAGATATTACAAAAAGAAGTATAATAGAAATAAAAATTATAAAAAATATAGATCAACGTATAAATATAAAAAACCTAGAAAGAGATATTATGTAAAAAATTACAAAACTAAAAGACCATTTAGACCAAAAAGAAAATTGACGGAATGTACTTGTTATAATTGTGGAAAACTAGGACATATAGCTAAAGATTGTAAATTACCTAAAAATCCAAAGAAAAAACAGATATCAGAAATAATTATGGAAAATGAAAAATATACACAAATAGAATATGTTGATTATGATTTAGAAAGTGAAGATAGTATATATGAAATATCAAAAAATGAAATAGATAATGATATAGAATTAGAATCAGATAATGAATTCTACAATATGAAAAATGACTGAAGAAGATATACAAATAATAAATAAAGAAGAACATCAAGATGAAGAATCTTTATAACAAAAAATAATATTTGATAATAGTATATTTGAACAAATAAAAGGAAAAGAATTAGATCTAAGTGTAGAAAAAATATTAGAAGTACCAAAAATAAAAAATTGGTTTAAACGACAAAAAGAAGAATATTATGTAGTAAGTCAAAGAGAACATATCATAGATTGTAAGTATACTAAAGGAAAAGCTAAAATACCAATAATAAATAAGAGAATAATTAATAAAGAAATAGAGGAGATAAATGCAAAAAACCCAATTAAATATGTACATTTAGGAGGAACTGAAATATTAATAAAAGCATGTTTTAGAGAAGGAATAGATACACCCATAGAAATATATTTAGCAGATGATAGAATTATACAACCTGTAGAAAAAAGTATAATAAGTGCAGTAAAAGGTAATTTAATATACCAAAAATTTAAATTTATAATAAGTGCTAACTACTCAGTAGCAATTAATGACAGAAATATAGATAAATCATTAGTCTTATATTGGAAAATGTCAGGAATAGAATTAGCACCTGGAAGTAAAATATTTACAGCTAGATGTAAGAATTTATATGTTTTAACAACAAAACATAAAATAACAGCAAAAAATAAAATAAAAAAAATAAAAATAGAAAACCCCTTTGAAAAGATAGTTACGGTTATAGATAATAATGAATATAGTTATAATGAGATTGATATAGAAGAGGACTTAGAGATAGTACAAGAAAGATTAAGCACATCAAAAAGAATAAATAATAATGATACACCACAAATATCATCAAAGATGAGTACTTCAAATAGTTCAAAAAGAATAAATATAATTCCACAAAAGCTAATAGAAGAAGAAATAAAACCACATCATTATTATATAACAGGAATAATGGAGCAAAGAAAATATCTAATATTAATAAATACAGGACAAGAAGAAAATTATATTACCAGAGAATTAGTAAAAGAAGATAAAATAATAACTACAGAACACTCATGTTCAGAATTACCAAAAGTATTAATAAACATTGAAGAAACAACGGAACAAGAAATAATAATTGGAGGTATACCAATAATAATAAAATTTAAAATATATCAAGGAAATGAAAATATAACATTAGGAATAAAATGGCTAGAACAAGTAAAACCATATAATATAGAAGATAAACAACTAACAATAAATTATCAAAATAAAAAAGTCATAATAAAAAGAACATTAATATAAAAAAAAATGAAAATATATATACTCGCGAAGATAATAATAGAAGGATATTATAACAGATATTATACACCAATGATAGATACAGGAGCAGAAGCTAATATATGTAAATACAATTGTTTACCAGATGAAAAATGGGGAAAATTAAAAACACCAATAGTAGTAACATGATTTAATAATGAAGGAAGTATGATCACATACAAGGCAAAAAATATAAAAGTACAAATATGGGATAAAATATTAACTATAGAAGAAATATATAATTTTGAACTAACAACAAAGGATATGTTATTAGGAATGCCATTTTTAGATAAATTATATCCACATATAATAACAAAAAAACACTGGTGGTTCACAACACCATGTAAACAAAAAATAGGAGCGAAAAGAGTAGGTAACAAAAGAAGAAAAACAACAGAATGGATTAAAGGCAGTGAAACAATTACACAAAAATTAGAAAATATAAAGGAAGAAGACTCTAGAATAGAATTAATCATATTTTCTATAAATAAAGTAAAAATAATCCAAGAAAAATTAGAATTATTATATAATGAAGATCCTTTACAAGGATGGGAAAAACATAAAACAAAAGTTAAAATTGAACTAATTGATGAAAATAGTATAATAACACAAAAACCACTAAAATATAATTTTAATGATTTAAACGAGTTTAAAATACATATAAGTGAATTACTAAAAAATGGATATATACAAGAAAGTAATAGTAAACATACAAGTCCGGCATTTATTGTTAATAAATATAGTGAACAAAAAAGAGGAAAAAGTAGGATGGTTATTGATTATAGAAATTTAAATGCAAAAACTAAAACATATAATTACCCAATACCAAATAAAATATTAAAGATAAGACAAATTCAAGGATATAATTATTTTAGTAAATTTGATTGTAAATCAGGATTTTATCATTTAAAGTTAGAAGAAGAATCTAAAAAACTTACAGCATTCACAGTACCACAAGGATTTTATGAATGAAATGTATTACCATTTGGATATAAAAATGCACCAGGTAGATTTCAACATTTTATGGATAATTATTTTAAACAACTAGAAAATTGTGTAGTATATATTGATGATATACTATTATATTCTAAAACACAAGATGAACACATAAGATTATTAGAAAAATTTATACATATAATAGAACATTCAGGAATAAGTTTAAGTAAAAAGAGAGCAGAAATAATGAAAAAACAAATAGAGTTCCTAGGAATACAAATAGATAAAAATGGAATAAAAATGCAAACACATATAGTACAAAAAATAATAACTTTGAATGAACAATTAGATACAAAAAATAAATTACAATCCTTTTTAGGATTAGTTAACCAAGTAAGAGAATATATACCAAAATTAGCAGAAAATTTAAAACCATTACAACAAAAATTAAAAAAGGATGTTGAATATCATTTCGATAATAAAGATCAAACAAAAATACAAAAGATAAAATTATTATGTAAAACATTACCAAAACTATATTTTTCGGATGAAGATAAAAAATTTATTTATATAGTAGAAACTGATGCAAGTGAAAAAAGTTACGGAGGAGTATTAAAATATAAATATAATGGTAACAATATAGAATATCACTGTAGATATTATTCAGGCACATATACAAATACGAAAATAAAATGGAAAATAAATAGGAAAGAATTATTTTTAGTATATAAATGTTTATTAGCATTTGAGCCCTATATTGTATACAACAAATTTATTGTAAGGACAGATAATACACAAGTAAAATGGTGGTTAACCAGAAAAATACAAGATTCAGTAACAACGAAAGAAATTAGAAGATTGGTATTAAATATATTAAACTTTACATTTGAAATTGAAGTGATAAAGACTAATAAAAATGTTGTTGCAGACTACTTATCAAGACAAAGCTACTCAGACTGAGAACAAAGAAGAAGATACAATTGAAAAGCTACTCAAAGCCATTACTACACTTTGTACTAAAGTGGACAGTATGGACAATGAGATACAAAAGCTAAAGACTAATGAAGATAACCTGAAGTCTAAAGCTAATATAAGTCAGCAGCATGACTATAAAAATGCGGAGCTATGTCGATCGGAAGACCTTAAAATTCCAGAGATAAAAGGAGACGATGGGAAACTCCCTAAAACCCATAATGTTTGTTTAAATACAGTTGCAGGTACAAGCAAAAGAGCTAGTGAAAAATCACGAAATACCAACTTAAACCAACTATTTGTAAAACTATTTATTCAAAATACACCAAAACAAATACCCACAGTTGCACAAACTTCTACATATGCAGTTAGTATACAAAGTGATAAAAAGAGATACAATTACATTACCCAATCGTACATTGAAAACATATATAAGATCCAAACATTTTTAAATTTAAACCCCAGATCTACACAAACCAAAAATCCAAATGAAGATTATATAACCCAAAAACTACAAGGATATAATAGATTGATTGCACAACCCAAAACTAGTTCAAACTTAGTTAAAACATGTTACAGTTATGGATTACTCAGTACCGTATACACATATGATGGAGAAGAAATAAGTGGAATACCAGAGTTATACAAAGCATTCATCATATACAAGAGAGTTACTAAAGGAAATTTATTTTATATTAAATTTTATACAGCACCAGCAGAGATATTATATGAAGAAATCAAGTCACCAATTCAAGTTATAAAGATAGGATTGACCAAGGATATGATAATACCAGAAGATATAGAAAAACAAGCTGAAATACCAAAGATAGAAATACCAAACTTTTATGAAAATAAAAGGATAATTGGTATATCAACAATTATACAAGAACTAGCTAACAATTATTTAAACGGCAATACTATTTGGAGTTACTATGCAAGAGACCAAGTTATGATATATTCAAACTCAAGGGAATTAAGAAGAGCAGATATGGATGAAGTTCAGAAATGGATTTTATCATTATTGAAGCCAGAAGAACAACCTACAACAAGAGCTTTAAAGAAATAATTTATTTCAGATGATTTATTGACTAGATATTGCAAGTTAATTGGACACAAATACCCTGATCATCAATGTTCAAAATGCAATGGAGAAGATAATATTATTCCAGACGTTGATTTGGAGTAAAGATGATAAAGATAAGGACGAAAACAAAGAGATAAGGATGAAGACAAAGACAAAAGAAGATATGGACATATGGCCGACAAAGAGATAATGTAGATAAGATTCTTTGACAAATTTGCAAAAGAAAAAGATAATGTAGATAGGATAGTTTTGTTTTGTTTTGGCTAAAATAGAAGCCATCTGTAAAGTTTTTTAGGAAAAGTCCTAAAGTAAATAGTAGTTGTACATAAAAGTCGTAAAGTGTACAGTAGACGCACTAATGTGCATTATTGTATAGTGAATAGTATAGGTTTAGAATTTAGTATATATAGATTGCCAAATTGTAAATGAAAGGCAGGCAATGCCAACCAAAAGTTTAAGTTAATAAAAACTCTTTCAAAAACTGTCACGCCTCAAAACCCATTAAGACGGACAGGCACCCGATGCCCTAAAGGCCCGAGAGAACCAACCTACAACCTGTTCTTACTGAGCATATACTATAACAATTGAGACAAGTTAACTTTGGATGCAGCGATACAAACCAACGTAAGTAGATCCAAAAGTTATATACAAGACTTGGTCGTTTAGGCCACAACTCCTTAAGACACAACTGAACCATGTACATATGTCTACAAAGCCTCCAAAAGATAGAAGACTAGAGTAGGTTGGGACAGACTCTGCCTTACCCTTAACTACGATACAATACCAAACGAATTTACCAAGGACTTAATAAAGCTCCGAATCAACTTGGAGCTCACCAAAAGTAGCAGAATTTCGAGTGCTCCTACTGAGGAGGTCTACTAGCTGGAGTACCTGAGCCTGCAGCATGAAATGCAGCGTCCCCAATACGGGACGTCAGTACGAAAAATGTACTTAATATGTAAGGCAAATAGTATATGTAATACAAAGCTCAAATGAAATCAAGTAGCAACATAAGGGTGCATAGATTAGGAGAGAAGACCACCTTTGCTTACTCTTATGGGATCAAGTAAGCTACATTCTTTTCTTTACCTTGTTGTATGTTATAATCTTTGTTGGGCATGTGATACAAGTGACCAGCTGATCAGTGGTAGAAGAGGATGAACCATGCTAGGCGTATTAACCCCTGGGATGCGGTCCTCATAATTACACAACTTGGGATCGGCCCATGCTAGGCTTTCGCCCCTGAGCTGCCACCCTTCTATACCAATAGGGATCGCCCCATGCTAGGCTTTCGCCCCTAAGCTGCCACCCTTAATTAAATAGATTTCTTCACTTAGATTCTTTAATCTTTGAGATTATTGTTAATCAGTTCATAACTCTTTTGAGATGTTAAATTGGATAATTGTAACCTGATGAGATGTTGATTTTGGGTGGTCATAATCATCTTGGAGACTGAAATTAACGGAACAAGTCGTGGCCTCCATGAAAACATACTTTTGAGGCAGGAACCATGACACATAAGCGCTAGGAAACAGCAACACTTACTTGAAGACCTTATGGGCACAATTAACTATCAATTGGCGTAGGAGCAGGATTCATCAAACTTATCTGTTTGACAAATACCAATTTTTCATTATAACCAGCACAAGGGGAAATGACACAAGTATAGAGTAGTGGAACTAATATGAAGTAGTTCCATGTCACTTAGAATGGGGAAAGAATACTTGTTAGCTCTTTGGAGATAGTAACGCTGGCCCCCGATGCTGTCTTTTCTTAGAAATAGAACTAGATGAGAAATCACTTCATTGATAGTAATTGCCGGGGGCAGATTTCATCCAAAGGATATGAAATCGAATAGCCTTACATACCTTATATTTTAGGACCCAATACCACTATCACGATTCAGCCTTCCTTTTGGGTGCTAATCATCAACATAGTCAATATTAAGCTAACATCACAGTAATTCACAATAAGGTTCTCCAAAACAGTAGCTAAAAATATTTGCTGGAAATCAGGCCCAGACAACCCTATAATACTGGGTGAAACCACACAAAAGCCCGTCCTCCACCCATTAATACAACTTCATCATCATCTTCCAAGATACGCAAACTGCCCTCAACAATAATATTCATAAGGCAGCCACTATCAATCTCAAATCTTTCAGCATAATAGGAGAATATTGACTCAAAGATTTATCATCATCCATGAATTCTTGATAAATATATACAAAATTCTCCAATCCAAACATGATCAAAGAGAGGAAAACAAATGGGTTGAAGTCTTACCTTAATTCTGGAAATTTATCCTCTAAACATGTACTTCAAGAATTCAAAC
>JABWTJ010001470.1:0-20943 GCA_016801875.1 Solanum sitiens
TGGGTTTGAAGTCCTTAACCTTAAATTCGGGAAATTTATCCTCAAACTGTACTTCAAGAATTCAACCTCTCCCTTCAAACTTCTTACGGAAAATGAGACAGCAACTCAGATCCCTAAGGTGGTTTTAGGGCTGCTTATTGAAGCCAAATAGACCAAGAAAGAAACTTAAGAAAATTTGAAATGTTGCAAGTTCAAAATGGAGAATAAGACTTGATCCTTATCCTTTGAAAAAAGAGGTGTTATGGCCGACACTCTTGACCAATTTTGGGCCATATAATGTCAAGTAGGTGCCCCACCTGCTTGTCCCTTTAAATTGGGCCTTTTTGGACTTAATATTATTGGACCTTGGCTGTCCATTTTCCCTTTGTTCTTTTATTCAACTGGGGACAGATATTAGCAAGTAGGTGGTATACACTTGGCCCAATAACATGGTAAAACAAAACTTAGGAGGTCATGCACTTACCTAGTTTCACTTGGGCTTTATCCATAATGGGCCAATTGGCAGATTTGGCTGTTGGGCCTTCTTTCATTCACATTTTTCTTTAATAGGTTTGGGCTTCAAATGAGCCTTAAATATAAGCCTAAATCTGGTCAATCAAACTTGGGCCCTTTAACTATAATATAGATCAAGTAGGTGATGCAACTGCTAGCTCAATTACCACCTTACTATAATTACTTAAATACTTTCCATCGGAGTTAACTTGCAATACATATGCTAAAACGTGCAAGGCATTACATCACCTTCCAAGCTAGTTTAAACCAACACTAATCATGTAAGAAACATGATCCCTCACCTACACTATAAGTATATGTCAAGTATAACATGAATAGAACTACCACATACAAAAATACAGGCCGTTACATATTTATTCAAGACCTTTTCCTCTAGTCTTGCCACGACCTTTCCTGATTCTAATGGAATCATCTGATGAAAAATATTCAGTTCAAATATCACTTAAACTCTATGAATTTTGCACATATGGAAGTAAGGTACACGATAAAGAATGAACTATCTTAAACATTTGCTTTATTGTTTCGTATGCTAACAAATGACTAAGTCAAGAGATTCATCACAAAACCAACAGAATATAAGAGAGCTAATAGTATCTTTTTTGATCATTTAGATCATGCCGTTGTTTATAAGTTCCGCCGATTACAGAAATTGGTTTTGGATTCTAAAGGTGGAGATCATAACACCTATCCATCCAGAAAAAGATTCAAATAGTACATATTGGCAGAGAAGGTACCTTTACCTACCTATTTCTATGTCATCATAAAGCAAAGGAGAGTTGGTCAAACATAAATCAAGCCTGACAAATACAAGTTATGATGAAGAAGTTGTTACATGTTATCTATTGCAATATTTTTTTAACTCTATAGAGTCAATTTTTGTAAGATATATAATATATAGATAAAGCAAAACCATTACACATACAAAAATTCAATTGCTTTGAGGTTAAGAAAAATGTGTGCAAGATTATAGGTGATATCATGAAGTGCTTGATTTAAAATGTTAAAATATCTTTGATAACCTCATAAGTTAAATCCACATATCTTGAGTTGATGATTGAATTACTGTAGTAACAACTAAGATCATCATAAAAATAATTCGAGCAACTCGAAAATATAGGAAAGAGAGTAGAGAAATTAAAGAACACATAAGAGATGAGTAATCTGAAAACGACTATTACAGATTTTGTAGTTTCACTATTTACAACTCCAATTGTGTATTGTGAATATGTGAGTTCTCAAACTGTCAGCTAAAAATTTCTAGATTTCACTTTGAAAGAAAGAAACTCCATTGCGTTTCAAAAAGAAGAGTTTCATGTGTAGAATAATCAAAGCTAAACAAGCTTCATTTCTCAATTATCTTCAGTAACTTTCTAATCATCCCCATCATTCGAGGTTGAATGATTTTCACTAGAGTGAAAAGAATCAACTTCATTTATCCTACTACTTTATTTGAATAACTTCATTCTCACCATCTGCAAATCCTTAGATACTGAGATATTGAGCTAATGTCCATTTTCTCGTTAAAAGTTTAACATAATGGAAGTTTCAATAGTTAATGTTTTTGGTTGCAACTTGGCCAATAACTTAATACTAGTAAATTTAATAAAATGTGTTACCTGTATCAACAACAGGGGTAATGTTATTTGATTCATCCAGTGATTGAGTAGCTTGAATAGCTTCCCCTGTAAGTGTAGTCTGCTTGAAGGCACGTCCACCCGGTGCCATTGATTTTCAGAATTCTATGAAAACCACAATACGTAATTTAGTAAGTTCATAAGATATCAACTCAATTGGTTTAATAAAAATACCAATCATTGACAACTAAAGAACAATCTGAAAAGAACAAAGGCTAACAATCTGGAAAGTCTCACACACGACATTTATAAATAAGTGTTCACTATCTTCTCGTCATGATATTAATTGAACTATTGAAGCATCACTATAGATTAAAGAACCAGTATAACATATGAAAGAGAACTTAATGTAAGAAATGTCCAAATTTGAAGGCACAAAAACTTTTCTGTTAACTTATATAAGATAAGGTGTTAAGAAAAGGTTTTGGATCTATCAGATATAGCGCCTCATGAAGAAATGCTTGTTTGTCTCAGATTTTTTTAATTGCCCTACAAAATGTTCATTTCAAATGGTTTTGATTCAGTTTAACTTAATTCAAAGTTCCACCCTATCCTAATTCAAAGAGACAGGTTCAAGAAGCATCATTTGACAAACTTCAATATCATGTTTTCACACTCACAAATTCTCCATAAAGCAGTTATACTTGAGAAAGAGGGGTGCTTATAAATATGTACCTAGAAAACAATTTAATATGCAATATCCTTGGTCATTTTAAATGGCTATTTATTTTTAGACTGGTTCATATGACTATTTGTACACAAAGGATAGGCTAATCATATGGGAAATAACTAGAGATCATGTGCACCAACTATGCAGACCGGAGGATGAGAGCCTCTCCAAATTCTTCTATTTTATACGAAACATATATAGGAAATGAAAAAACGAAATGACTAAGTTTAGTAAAAATCAAGAAAACTTACAACTATTTTTTCAAAAGATTTAAAAACAGATAAAAATCGATTGAAAAGGGTTTGAAGTCCAAATATACATTCCAAGAAGGTGTTAGGCCCTCGGAATGCCCGCTAACTCGCGGTTGACCGGCAATTTGACTAAAAATGACTTTTTATTAGTTTTCAAAATTTAATTGAGTAAATTCAAATTTTATTTTATTTTTTATTTTAAAGGGGAACAACTAAAAAGGGAATCTTCTAAGGGAGATAACTTAAGGTTGCAAGACAACCAATGAAATAAAATGAAACTACATAATAAATAAAAATATAAATATTTTGATTTTGAAATATAAAAGGAAAAATGACTTTCTTCTGGGGAATTTAATCAAATAAAAACCAATTCGAAGAGAAAGTTAGTTAGGCAAGAAAAAATCAAATAAAATAAAGGGTGAGAGGAGGTTATAAACTTGGGCCTTCTCCCAAATATTGAATTGATGGGCTGGCAGACCCAACTTCTTTCAACCTGTCCTAAATTAAATTTTAAAATCTGATTGGGCCTACTGGCATCAAAACAAAAAAAGTCTAATTGGGCATTGACCCAATTTTATGCCAAAGCAAGTTGTGTATACATAGTTGTATATTGATGTATATGGGCTTATATCAAATGTGTACAGCCTTCTCTTGAGCTTCTTGACCTGCATTTCAATTTCCGATCCCTCTCTTTATTCCTCAACCTGTAGCTGCTGCATTTTCATCATGTATATCAGTGTATATCGATGTATATCAGTGTATACAAAAACTGTATACCAGTGTATATCAGCTCTTTTCTGCATTTTTCGCTTCCGCTTGTCTTTTTTCAGCTTCCCTTTCGCCCCCGAACACCAAATGCTAACTCCATACGACTCAAGGATATGCAAGGAGGGGAAATGGAGTCCAAAGGGGACTCGAATTGATGTCACATGTGTCAAAATAAAGGAAGAAAGATAAGGATCTATATATGACATCAGCAATACAAAGAATGACTAATTGTTCTATCACATTTAGAATTTTACATCTTTAAACATGAGGTACAATTGAAATAAAAGAAGTGGTAATATTTCCTTTCTGTAAAGAAGAGAAAGAAATATTCAATGATATCCTAAGCTACTTGACCGCATAGTCAAACATATATAGGATCAAACAAATACTACACAAAGCCATATAACCTTGATCCAAGAAACTTAGCCAAAAGACTGTTAAAGCTTAATAAACATAGAAGCGAAATTTCCAGGAAAAACAAATTGACTCAAACGAACAAACTAAATAATAGCATTAGACTATGTCATATTGGAAAGACAATGACAACAAAACAAGGCTCATATCAACTAAGTTAATGCAAACAAACAAACTACCGATCTGTAAATCAAGAATAGAATATATTCAAATCTAAACAAACAAACAAAAACAAAACAAAAAATGAATGTGACATGTATTATCTTGAAAACAAATATAACTTTTATTGAATAAAAAGAAGAAGCATTGAAGCTAATACTTAAACATCAAGAACCGAAGTGTAAATAAATGCTAAGAAAAACATGTGCCCATGTATAGGCAAAACAGTAAAGTCCCAAGGAGGTAAACATACATACAATAATAAGGGCAGCCTATTTCATGAACAAGTGATTAGCAATTGGCAAAACTCACAACATAAGAGAAGCAGATGATGTACTGCATATCCGGCAAATATCACATTTCATTGGGTCACTTTTATTTGGACAAGCTTCAATCTTAAATGGTAATGGCTTTAGGAAATTATATGCTAACAAAGAAGAGACCAATTTAAGGGGAAAAAAAGATAGATTAGTAGATATCAAATAAAGCAAAATCAAAATCAAACCTACAAAAATTTAATAAGCTCGAGAACATGCTCATACATTAACACCTTTGTAGTCACAATTAAAGGACACATAAAGATAACTAGTAGAGATGCTAAAAGGCAGGATAATCACGGAAAATAAGAACAGAGAAGAATGATTTGTCACATCTAATGGACGATAGATACAACAACATTCAATCTCCTCGTTAACCAGCTTCAAGACTTCGTACATTATTCACGAAAGAAAACAACAATAAACACTTTAACTAACTTGTACTTCATAAAACTAAATCGCAATCAATTTGGAACAAAACTGCCAATCACTAGGCGTCAACAGTGAACCAAAGCTAACAGTAAGCTTCATATTATCAAAATTAAATGAGATGTCTGCTAAAACGAGTAAAGGTCAAAAGGAAGTTACCTTTTCCGGCGCAAGGACTGAGAAAGCGGCAAGCTACAGAGGACAAGTTTTCACCACCGAGACGTTACTCCGAGGTTCCGATGAAAAAAAAAGCAGAACCTAAAACACTCTCTCTAATATTTATGGACCTTTGTGTCTATTTTGCCTCAAAGAAATCTATGTATTTCAATGTTTCCTTCCTTTGAACCGATTCCATAACTTCCAACACTTAACAATGAAGAAGAGGAGGATATTTATAAGCCAAATTAGGGCAGAAAGAGGGGGAAACTGATTGAATTTTGAATTTCAAATTCGAATTCCCTTTTCAAGGGATAAGGTTGCCAGCCAATTCCCAACGGATAGTGAATGGATGCCGCTCGATTCTAAGAAAAGGACGAAGGAGAATCAAGATTTTGACACCTGGATTTCATATAGGGAATGAGGGAGACGCACGCGCTAGGTTCGGGATAGGTTGCTGGACCGATTTCGTTGGGTTTCTCTCGTTTGCTGGTTCACGCGGCAAAGAAGAGTAGCAGGGGCTGTGGGTCTTTTGGTATTGCTCAGAAGATTGAAGAGTTCAGAAATTAAGCGAAAGGTGTCAAATAAGTCTCGTTATTGTTTTTGGTGACAGATTGACGAAGAGCCGGTCAAATCCTCTTTAAAATGTAATTAACTAATTATGGGACCAAATTAACATTTTTAAAACTTTCTAATCTTTTATAAAATACAAAAAATCACACTTTTATAATTCAAACCAAATCATTTAAAGAAAAATCTTTTCATCTTCCCTCCTCTGTTCTGTCTCTTCTTTTCTTCATCTTCTTCCTTAGAAATTCGGAAATTCGCTCGTTACTCTTCCTCTGCAGTCATTACTCATCCTCTCCAGTCCTCCATTACTCTCTCATCTTTCTGATCTGTAATCGTGTTCGACTAGAAATGGGTAAGTTATTTTTTGAAATACTTTACAATTTTCGAAGTTTTTTTCTTGGATTAATGAACAATAAAATGTTCTGTAGGTGTAAAAGCTGAATAATCGACTTAATGGTGTTTATTATTTATCATTTTTGAAAGAAAATCAGCCAACTCAAAAAATCCTTGTTTTGAGGAAATGTATCTGTAATGTTATCATTCAGTGAAAAGTCATTTTTTGTTGCTGTTGTTGTTCTTTTTTTGGCCATTTTGTTGATATGATTTTAGAAATATAGTATTGTTCAGGCGTATATATTTAGCGTATGTTGCCACATTTTAGTGATATGTTGGTCATCTGTTGCTACATATGATTCTAATGATGCAATAATCTGTACAGATGTGTCAAGATATGATGCATCTATTGCTACATAAGATGTATATGTTGCAGAACAGCAGGTACATATGTGGCAACATAATGTTAATTTATGGCAATAGACTATCCATCGGTTGCAACATACTGCTAATATTATTTTATAATGAATTGTAAAATTGATATGTTGGTCATCTGTTGCCACATAAGATTCAAATGTTGCAATAATCTGTACAGATGTATCAATATGTGATGCATCTGTTGCTACATAAGATGTATATGTTGCGTAACATCAGGTACATATGTGGCAACATAATGTTAATTTATCGCAACAGACTATCCATCGGTTGCAACATACTGCTATTATTATTTTATAATTAATTGTAAAATTTCAATATTCTTTTATTTACCTTATAGATGAAATGATACAAGAAGCTTCATCCATGACAACAACTCAATCTTCTAACATAAAATGCTCTTTTTGTCTATGCGAAGAATGTGAGCAGCAACATGATTATTTTATTAGTCGTGTTAAAAAACTCACTGATATTTTTAAGGAAATGTCTCATAATATTGATGTGCAAAGATCCAAGAAGACTTCACAGCCTTTGAAATGTAGGAGGTTGAAAAAATCTATTTCTCAGACACTTTTTATGATTATTGAGAAGAAAGAAAAGGAGAAGAAGGCAAAGGAGGAGAAGGAGAAGGAGGAGAAGGAAAAGGAGAAGAATGCAAAGGAGGAGAAGGAGAAGAAGGCAAAGGAGGAGAAGGAGAGGGAGAAGAAGGCAAATGAAGAGAAGGATAAGGAGAAGAAGGAAAAATAGGAGAAGGAGAAGAAGGGAAAACAGGAGAAGGAGAAGAAGAAGAAGGCAAAGGAGATGGAGATGGAGAAGCAGAAGGAGAAGGAGAAGGAGAAGCAGAAAGAAAAAGCGAAAGTGAAAAAGAAAGGGAAGAAGGTCAAAGTTGTCAGTTCTGATGTGAAGAGACAATATCCATTTGAAGGTTTTAACATTGACGGCGAGGGTCCAACTGAACTAATGTCATCCTTATCGCAATGGATAAAAGAGGGTCTTTACAAGCATCATGCAAAAAAGTAAGTAAAGTAAAGCCGTTTAACTATTATTAGAATTTTTCTTGTTGTCCAATATATAATGATTTATAATGATTACACAATTGCATAGGAAACAAGGAGGATCACTACTTAGCCAATTGCTCAAAACTTGAATTTGACGAACTTGATTTAGTAGTTGCATTTCCAATGAATAAGGACTGGTTCTACGTAATGTCTCAACCCAATAGGTGCTGGAATGATGAGGTAAATCCATGGTCACTTTTATATGTACTGTTTAGTACATGAATATATACAATTAAATTGATACACTTGTTTGATGCATGTGTGCAGTATGTGGATGTCATATTTTACTATTTGCGTAAGAAGTCGAAGCAAAAGATTCAGTCTGAATATCAATATACCACCACTAGTTGTTTTTTCAAAACATACATCGAAAATTCTAGTGAATATAAGGATAAAATCATTGACATAATGAAAGGGTATGTTATACCTTTTGGAATGCCTTGGCACTTGACGGATGATGTTTATGTCCCTGTAAATAGTAATGGGGAATTCCATTGGATCTTGGCAGTCGTTGCATTGAAGGAACGGTGCATAAAAGTGTACCATTCCATGTCCTCAAATAGGTCTAATAGAAAACTATTCTCCGAGATTCAAAAGATGGCTACAATGTTGCCAAAGTACCTTGAGTTGAGTGGATTTTTTGAGCAAAATGAGAGAACCAACTGGTCAGTTCTTAAATGTTACCAAGGAAAGAACAAATCTCATTCATTCGAAGTCAGTCATGTTACTGGTATTGCCCAACAAGAAAGCAGTAGTCTGTAAGTATCAAAATATTATTTTGTCTTACGACTATCGAAATGTGATGTTATTATATTTTCTGATTGATGATATACCATGCAGAGATTGTGGAATTTTTGTTGCTGCATACGCTGAGTATTTGAGTGATGGGTTACAAGTACCATCATGTGGAATTAGTGCTGACACCCTTCGCTTGAGATATGCTTCACTGCTATGGAATTATGGGATTTTAAAGGCTCGAAATGGTTATGTTAGAAACAATGAAGACCCAGAGATGCGTAGAACTAAAAAAAATCTAAGATCGATGAAAATGTTGAGTTTACAACCATTGATTAGATAGGTGGTTATGTATATCATATCATTGTGAATTACCTTTTTGTTGATAAGTTGTATAAACCAATTGGCAAAGTGTTAATTAAAATGTAATTTATGTAGTATTAAACACGACAAAATTATATGTTGCAACAGTTCGTATATCTGTAGCAACAGATAGTATATATGTAGCAACATATGTCACAGTTTGAATTGTCAAAATTAAAAAAAATAAAATTAAACGGCTTTATTTTTATTTTCCCTCTCTCCTCTCTTCTATAAATGTCATTTCGTATTCCACAAGATTTATTTATATCTACTAATTTCTCTTGTATATATGTAATTTCTGTAGTATTAAACACGAAAAAATTAGCTGTTGCAACAGTTCGTATATATTTAGCAATAGATAGTATATATGTAGCAACATATGTCACAGTTTGAATTGTCAAAATTAAAAAAAATAAATTAAACGGCTTAATTTTCATTTTCTCTCTCTCCTCTCTCCTCTCTTCTATAAATGTCATTTCTTACTCCACAAGATTTATTTATTTATACTAATTTCTCCTCTATATATGTAATTTCTGTAGTAATAAACACGAAAAAATTAGTTGTTGCAACAGTTCGTATATATGTAGCAACAGATAGTATATATGTAGCAACATATGTCACAGTTTGAATTGTCAAAATAAAAAAAAAAATTAAACGGCTTTAATTTTCATTTTCCCTCTCTCCTCTCTCCTCTCTCTTCTATAAATGTCGTTTCGTATTTCACGAAATTTATTTATTTCTTCTCTACTTTGCCAACTACTTCTCCTTCTCTCTTCTCTTCTTCTCTTAGACCTTCCTTCACAGATCATCTTCTAAAGCAAGGCTGTGTTGTCCTCATAATTTCTACTTTATCATTGATATATATCTTCTCAAGTAAGGTAACATTTAATTAGGGTTTGAAATGCATGTGCTTATCTGCTTATTGCCCTGTTTTGACTTGTGGTTGTAGCTCATGTGTGTGTGGCTTTCAAATATTTTATTTTTGTGGTTGCAGATACAAATATAATGGCTCCTGTCAAAAGAAAACTTGATATTGATACATCTGACCAAACAAAGATACAGAAGAAGGCTAGGTCTAAAATTTCTAGGAAGAGGAACGAAAATACTACACTTTTTGAAAATCTTGCAACTGAAGCAGTTTCTTCTTCTCAAGCAGAAGTAGAATTTTGTCAAAAGGAATATGAACAAAGACAAGTAGTGGAGGAAGAAGATGGAAAACAAGAAGGAGTTGAGGAACAAGGGAAAATAAATGAAGTTCAGGAAGAGGAAGGGGAAAATACAGAGGTAGTAGTTGTGGCACAACAAGAAAAAATAAATGAAGTTCATGAAGAAGAGCAAGAACTTCATGAAGAGTTCAATGCTAATGGTGATGATGGGATTAAAATCATCAATGCAGACACTTTCCATGTGCATCTGCAGCCTGATGCTAATGGTGACAACATCATTAGGTCTGTTCTGGGAAGACCTTTCGTCAAATTTAGGGATATCCTCAAGAGAAATCAATTGGAAGATTTTTTCAGAATAGCTGTTTGGTCATTTTCTTGATTTACCCATTGATCCACTTTCACCTTTTCAAATGACCATCGTGTATGAACTTCTGAAAAGAAGGTTCATTTTTTAAAATCCCAATAAGAAGGATGAGATTCTAATTAATTATTGTGGCATGCCAGTTTTCTTTTACATAAGAGAGTTTTCCATAGTTACAGGGCTAAAATGTCATCCTCCTGTTGAGCCCATCCCTGAATACATTGTTAAAACAGAACCACGAAGAAAGAAAATAGTTAAAGAAGTAGCAGAAGCAGGACAACAATCACTGCCAACTGAGGAGCAGGACTTGATGTCCCTTGTTGGCAACAGCTTTAAAAATTCTGACTTATTAAGTTTGTTGGAACGGGAGGATACACCAAGGAAGCACAAGGAGTCATTGTGCTTACTTTGGTTTACATATAATATTCTTTTGCCGAAGGATCCGGGCAATAACATACTTTTAAAGTATGTCAATTTCTGTCAGGATATTGAAGCTTTCAAGAGCTACCCGTGGGGTCATGAGAGCTTTCATCTAACTGTCGACTACATGTTGAAGCCTTTAGGAGAAAAGACCAGTAACTTTTTTGGGTTTCCATGGGCTTTCATGGTAAAGCTGAATGTTTTTAATCTTTTTATATTATATTAAGTAAATATTCAACATTTGATTATTGACAGGTTTTTCTTTTTTTACAGGCCTGGGCATTTGAAGCCATTCCTTATCTGACCAAACAAGTAATTGCAGTAGAACAGAGATCATCCCCAAGGATGATGAGATGGTTGATGGCAAGAACAAAAACTACCAAAGAAGGGCATATTCCAGATCTTTTTAACCCTTCTTTTGATGAAGGAAGTTATTATTAGTATATTACAGGCATATGTTGCTACATTTGTGTCATATGTTGCTACAAATGATTCATCTGTTGCTACATGTGACACAAATGTTGCTACAGACGAATCATGTATTGCGACATGTGCTACAAATGTTGCTACAGATGAATTGTCTGTTGCGATATGTGCCACAAATGTTGCTACAGATGAGTCATGTGTTACGACATGTGACACATGTTGCTACAAAGGATTCATCTGTAGCAACAGACAATTCATCTGTAGCAACATTTGTGGCACATGTTGCTACAGACAATTGATGTGTCAAAACATGTGACACATGTTGCTACAGATAATTCATCTGTAGCAATATTTGTGACACATGTCGCAACAGGCAGTTCATCTGTAGCAACAGACAATTATTACTGATGACTCATTTTTACAATTTTAGGTTGTCCATGCATGGATTACCCCAATAGAAGAGGAATTGCAAATGCCATATCTAATAACTCTAGGGTTTGTTGAAACCATTTTTGATCCTGTTGTAAATAGAGTTAAAATGGTGTTGGCTGGAGCAACAACCATCAAAAGAGAGAGAGTTCCTACTAAAGTCATTAATGAATTAGTTGTTTTTGATGGTACTGCTGCTAATGATGGTGCTGGTGTTGGTGTTGATGATGGTGCTGGTGTTGGTGCTGCTGCTGCTGCTGGTGTTGGTGCTACTGCTAGCGCTGGTGCAGGACAACACGAAGGGGCTACCTCTTGTAGACTATGTTGTGGCTTTCTCTGTGAGAAGTGTAAGAAACATGATGAAGATTCTATCATGTATCTACAAAAATTGAGTGAAGCTGTCAATGAATTAAAAAACAAGAGGAGTGTGAAGGGCAAAAAAACTAAGAATGTGCGGCATGCATATACTCCAAAGGCCAAGCGGAGAAAAGAATCATTTGCCAAGGCAATTCAAAATTTGAAGAGGAAGATGTTTGGAGAAATTCCAAGGGCCGTAATGGAGGAAGTGGTGACGGAGTATAAAAAGTTGAATATTTATAGGCGTCCTACTGTAGCTGAAAAAGAAGCAATAATTAAGGCGACCAGTGCAAAGGATATTCGAATGGAATACGGCATGCATGTTTTTACCGGTCAAGATTTCAGGAACATGACAAGCCTAAAAGTTTGGAGGGAAGACTGGGTAATACTACTTTTTATATTATTAACTATTTCTTATGTCTTTTCAGTGACTACTCTTCCTAACTATTTAATATTATTTTTTATTTTAGTATATTGACGAAATCCTTAACCTCATGCGTTAGAGGCATTATAAATACCCGAACTACTATGATCCCAGAGATAGAATCCTGGATCTCAACTTCTATATGAACTTCCTACATAGATATAAACAAATGAGCGATGAGGCAACAATCGCTGGTGGTAAAAGCATGAGGCAGTTACTAGATGACTTTGTATGGGATGATGATATGATTGACTATGTCAGGGGCATTAGGCCAACTCCTGGAGGAATGGATTGGATTGATGCAAAAAGGATTTTGACAGTCATGAACACGTCGGTAACCATTTCGTGACTCTCGAGATTCTCTTGCATGAGAGATTGATCAATGTTTATGACTGCAACCTTGTGGGTACGAAACATGACAAGTTTTTCACACACATACAACCTCTCTTTGAGTTGCTGCCTCAATTGCTGAAGCAGAGTGGAATAATGAATCATTTGCCAGAGAAGTTGCTCACTCAAACATGGGAATTTAACGGTCGAATAGAACCTATGGTACAATTGCAAGTGGATCGGCGTGCGGGTCATATTCCATTGCACGTATTGAGCATTTGATTAGTCGGACAAAATTGCATCCACCCAGTTCACTGTTATGTGACAATATAATTGAAAGGATGCAATTTATTTGGGTTAATAGGATAATATCTCAGAGCTTAAAGCCTTGTACTTAAAGACAATGTTTAATTTATCAATTATGTTATTTTATTTATCTTAAAGACAATGTAATTAAAGACTGTTTATTTCATCAATTTTTCTGTCACATCATTTGGCATATGTTGCTACATGTGATTATATGTAGCAACATTTGAGTCATATATTGGTACAGATGATTATATGTAGCAACATATGATCCATATGTTGCTACAGATGATTATATGTAGCAACATTTGAGTCATATGTTGCTATAGCTGATGCGTATATCGAAATATTCGAGTCATACGTTGCTACATGTGATTATATGTAGCAACATATGACTCAAATGTTGCTACATATGATTATATGTAGCAACATTTGAGTCATATGTTGGTACAAATGATTATATGTAGCAACATATGATCCATATGTTGCTACAGATGATTATATGTAGCAACATTTGAGTCATATGTTGCTACAGCTGATGCGTATATCGCAACATTTGAGTCATACGTTGCTACATGTGATTATATGTAGCAACATATGACTCAAATGTTGCTACAGATGATTATATGTAGCAACATATGACCCATATGTTGGTACAGATGATTATATGTAGCAACATTTGAGTCATATGTTGCTACAGATGATTATATATAGCAACATTTAAGTCATATGTTGCTACAGCTGATGCGTATATCGCAACATTCGAGTCATACGTTGCTACATGTGATTATATGTAGCAACATATGACTCAAATGTTGCTACATGTGATTATATGTAGCAACATTTGAGTCATATGTTGGTACAAATGATTATATGTAGCAACATATGATCCATATGTTGCTACAGATGATTATATGTAGCAATATTTGAATCATATGTTGCTACAGATGATTATATGTAGCAACATTTGAGCCATATAATTCCACAATTTGTTGTTTGAACAGGAGTGCAAAACTACGTCTATTTAATTCCACAACTATGATAATTGTATTGGTTGTACACAACTACATAATAATTTTGTATCCTATACAAAATTCTTCTTGGTAATGCTTAAAAATACTAAAAAAATAATAATAAAGAACACCAACATTAGCTTCCAGATGCTACAACATTTGGTCTTTTTCTTCTCCTTCATCCCCCATTCGGTACTTCTTTTGATATGACTTTCATCAACAGTGTCCAAATCCTTAATTTTGTTCGCCAATCGGAGAATAACGAACTTGAATCGTATATCAACATCTTCACGATCCCTCCATCTAAAGAAGCTGCATGAATTCTCCTAAAATACAAACCACAAAGAAATAAATTTTAATTAAAAATAATAAAGGGATCTGAAGTCTCCAAATATTTTAGAAATAAACATACATACACGATATCGTGGACAAGACCAAAATCTGCGACGTGGATTGTCTTTTGACCATGAAGTTTGCATTGAAAGTAGATCTCCATGTTTGCAATACATTTTAACATTCAACATAGTATCATTATCATCATCACAAATTCGACTTAGTGTAGCATTTGACATCATACCAAATCAACTAACAAAAAATCGATCTAATGAAAAACGATTTACTATTGAAATGGGAGTACTGAAATTTGGTTTAATCAAAGTCCAATCAAATATAGAACCCAGGAGATAAATGTAAAATCGATCTACTTAAATGTATTGATCTTATTTGATTTTCTGGGGAGTGACTGACAGAAAATCAAATAAGATCATTACATTTAATGTGAAGCGACAGGTCCTATAGGAGATAGGACATCCCAGGAGAGAGGAGAGAGAGTGAAAAAAAAGGCGCCAAAACTGAAGCGGCAAAGATGAAAAATTTGAAAACCCTATTTTTGAAATGAAAATGAAAACGTATTCTAGAATGGGTTGGGCCTATTTTACTTTTTGTTAAAACCAATGGGCTTTGCCTATCATTGGGCCACAAGCCCCAAAAGAGTCATTTGTTATAAATATATGTTGCAACAGTTGCTTATATGTTGCGAGTTTAACAACAGAAACTGCATATGTTGCTACATATGAAAAATCAAGGAGACAGTAATAGACGATTTGATCGATTTTGGAAAGGAAAAAAGGAAATTTGAGCCAAATTTTAGTGATTTAGAACATAAGTCATCAATAATAATAAGGTATAACATTTGGAACAACTATTTAGAAGGGTGTTATATAACTATCATATGGATTTACTAGGACAATGTATGATGAACTAGTGAGATGATTGTCTTTATAAATATAATTACTACAACACAATGGAGAGTGTTGTTAACGACCATAATTTGTTACTTAGACATGTTGTAGGACTATATATTGGTGTTACATATCGAATTACGTGACAATTTAATTGAATTAAGCCCCAAAAGAGTCATTTGTTATAAATATATGTTGCAACAATTGCTTATATGTTGCGAATTTAACAACAGAAACTGCATATGTTGCCACATATGAAAAATCAAGAAGACAGTAATAGACGATTTGATCGATTTAGGAAAGGAAAAATGGAAATTTGAGCCAAATTTTAGTGATTTAGAACATAAGTCATCAATAATAATAAGGTATAACAATGGAGAGTGTTGTGTACGACCATAATTTGTTATATCATAATTCAAAAATAAGTACAAAACAAGTGAAGGCAACATTTTCACCATATGTAATATAATATGTTGCCACATATATAATTTCAAAATAAATACAAAAAACAATAAATTATTCAACATCGTCTTCAACACAGATTAAATTATTCTCACACAGTAGTATGCGGGAGAAATTTAACTAGATAATCTAGTTCTAAATAACAAATACACAATTCGCAACGAATATCGTCTTCATCGTCACTTCCTTTGGGCCAAACAATCTTGCTGGCATTTTGTTGGGGTTGATGCACAGTGCAACAAATGGGTCTTACACCCAAAATATTAGGTTCTTCCACCCACATTCGATTTAAAATGCACCACAAATGGTGTCGACATCTTCTCACTATTACTGGCATATTTATTTTCATGTTGGCAATGTACATCAAGCCTTCTCTCATGAAATTACCGCCTTCAAAGATTGAAATTATGGCAAGCACATACTCTGCACCACGGTGGCCACCTTCTGCTGCTTTTATAACCATTCTCAGTGCAGTTGGATCATTACGATTGAAAAAATCAAACTATAAAAGAAACAACACATTAAGATTACAAAATAAATTGATGCAAGGTGAAAAACAACTAAAAACATTAAAATTACCACGCCTTTTCTGTATAAGGCTTCTAAGTTCTCCGATGCTATGCAAATATTCATGAAAGACCTGGCATGTTGATTCCTCGTCTATGTAGGTTCAGTGGGAAAGCGGGCCAATGTAACTTTCTGATATACAGAACGTTCATTACCAACTTAATTGAGGAACCTAGAACATAATTTAACACTAACTAAATCTTCTAGAGAATAGGAAGCAACCCTTTCAACTATAACAATTACTAGTTCAATCGGGAGGGATTCGAAGAGGTTTTCCCTAGTTGAAACCATTTTTGAGAATGAATAAGAAGAGAAGAAGAGAAGACAACTTTTGACTTATCTCTCCCTTCTTGTGTACTTATAAAGACCAACAATTTTGAAATGTTGCAAGACATGACGTTTCAATAGAGTGAACTGAAGAGTCGTAATTATTAAACAAAATGTATTATCTAATAGCACACTTCCACGTAATAATTATTTAAAAGTATATTGGGACAGATGATTATATGTAGCAACATTTGAGTCATATGTTGCTACAGCTGATTCGCCTGTAGCAACATTTGTTGCATATGTTGCCACATCTAATATATCTAAAAGCACACTCCCACGTAATCATTATTTAAAAGTATATGTTGCTACAGATGATTATATGTTGAAGTCAAATGTCGCCACAGATGATTATATGTAGCAACATTTGTGTCATATGTTGCTACATCTGATTATATGTAGCAACATTTGAGTCATATTTTGCTACAGCTGATGCGTATATCGCACAATTCGTCCGTCACAACATGAGTCATATGTTGCTACAACTGATTCACCTGTAGCAACATTTGTTGCATATGTTGCCACATCTAATATATCTAAAAGCACACTCCTACGTAATCATTATTTAAAAGTATATGTTGCTACAGATGATTATATGTTGCAGTCAAATGTCGCCACAGATGATTCTGATTATATGTAGCAATATTTGAGTCATATGTTGCTAAAGCTGATGCGTATATCGCAGCATTCGTCCGTCACAACATGAGTCATATGTTGCTACAGCTGATTCGCCTGTAGCAACATTTGTTGCATATGTTGCCACATCTAATATATCTAAAAGCACACTCCCACGTAATCATTATTTAAAAGTATGTGTTGCTACAAATTATTATATGTTGCAGTCAAATGTTGCCACAAATGATTATATATAGCAACATTTGAGTCATATGTTGCTACATCTGATTATATGTAGCAACATTTGAGTCATATGTTGCTACATATAATCATCTGTGGCAACATGTGTTGCATATGTTGCCACATCTAATATATCTTGTAGCAACATTTGACATGTGTTGACACAGAAACAAAGAAGAGCAACAAATCACGCATTGGGGCATTTCTAAATAAGATTATAGAATACAGATCATCCTCAAATAAGAAAGAACATTCATTAAAATTCAATAACACAACGCTTCACACTTCTTATGGGGCATTTCGATTTGGGCATGTAGTTTTTTTGTGGCCAAAGTCCCTACATACTGAACACTTATTTTTTCTTGTTGGAAATGATTCACCAACTCCACTCCGTCTTTTATATGTCCTTCTTCCGAGTTTACTTGGATCAACATATGGAGGAGGTATTTCTCTCTGTATGATATCCAAAGGGACAATCCAAGAATCTTCAGTTGGCACCGGGTGAATTTCCTGACAATATGCTATTATGTATTTTTCCACTGAATAATATGGAGAGGAGTACAGGTAAATCTGATTTCCAAAATCATCACCATGTTGGGATCGAATCGCTGCCATGGCATGTGGACAAGGTATTTTGTCCAAATCAAAAATTCTACAAGTACAAGTTCTTCTTTGTAGATCCACAGTAGCAACATCTCCATGACCAGTGACACTGAACTTGTAGTTAGCGAATTGATGGGCCAACAACTTGTTGCCCGCGTTGACATACTCTGATATGTCTTTTTTAATTGAAGGAACAAAATCTATTTGCGGAGTGCACCAGTTCCATACGCCTCTGGTGAAATAACAATGCAAATCTCCTGTTTATTTCATCAAATAGAGCGCTAATGGGAAATTCTCTTTCAACATCAAACATAGCATTCACCGATTCCGCGATGTTTGACGTCATAATGTTTTATCTACACAACAACAGATAAAAATCAAACAAAACACATAAAGTAAAAATAAACTCAATAGAGATGGTACCTATTTCCCGGGCAAAATGCCCTACTCCATGTGTGAAATCCAATACGTTCAAGAGCTTCAGCGGCCTTTGGTACCAAATCTCTTATTTGATTGAAATGGTCATCGAACTCACATATATCGTACGCCTTTGCTGCTTTATAAAAATGGGACACTACCTTTGAATTGTCAAAGTTATTTTGAATATTTTCACCAAGGTGTCTCATGCAACAACCATAATGAGATGCAGGGTAGATTCTCGAAACCATCTTTCGAATACTTGGATGCCTATCAGAGATATCAGTATCATCTACAAAGCTTCTCATATTTTAAAAAAAATATTCATATGAGGCATCGCATTCCTTGTCCACGATACAGAAAGCTACTAGAAATATATGATTCTCGGCATCTTGTGCCACCGCCATAGCAGAACTCCTCCATACTTGCTCCTTAGAAATGTGCCATCAACGGCTATTACTTTTCTCATTTCTTGAAAACCAATTATCCAAGCAGCATATGATACAAAGAAGTACTGGAACCTCCCATTTTCATCGAGCGACAATGCCGTCTTGCTTCCTGGATTCGCAACTTCAAGCATATACCAGTACGCATTAAGCACTGCGTACCCGTGCTCATGTGTTCCCCTAATATTAGACTTAGCATGCTCCATGCCCTTATAAATCTTCCAATAGCTTACCGTATAACCCAATTCTGTGCGGATTTGATTTGACATATCTCTTGTGGATGGGCCTTGTAACGGCCTGTATTTTTGTATGTGGTAGTTCTATTCATGTTATACTTGACATATACTTATAGTGTAGGTGAGGGATCATGTTTCTTACATGATTAGTGTTGGTTTAAACTAGCTTGGAAGGTGATGTAATGCCTTGCACGTTTTAGCATATGTATTGCAAGTTAACTCCGATGGAAAGTATTTAAGTAATTATAGTAAGGTGGTAATTGAGCTAGCAGTTGCATCACCTACTTGATCTATATTATAGTTAAAGGGCCCAAGTTTGATTGACCAGATTTAGGCTTATATTTAAGGCTCATTTGAAGCCCAAACCTATTAAAGAAAAATGTGAATGAAAGAAGGCCCAACAGCCAAATCTGCCAATTGGCCCATTATGGATAAAGCCCAAGTGAAACTAGGTAAGTGCATGACCTCCTAAGTTTTGTTTTACCATGTTATTGGGCCAAGTGTATACCACCTACTTGCTAATATCTGTCCCAAGTTGAATAAAAGAACAAAGGGAAAATGGACAGCCAAGGTCCAATAATATTAAGTACAAAAAGGCCCAATTTAAAGGGACAAGCAGGTGGGGCACCTACTTGACATTATATGGCCCAAAATTGGTCAAGAGTGTCGGCCATAACACCTCTTTTTTTCAAAGGATAAGGATCAAGTCTTATTCTCCATTTTGAACTTGCAAAATTTCAGATTTTCTTAAGTTTCTTTCTTGATCTCTCTTGGCTTCAATAAGCAGCCCTAAAACACCTTAGGGATTCTTGAGTGCTGTCTCATTTTCAAGTAAGAAGTTTGAAGGAGAGTTTGAATTCTTGAAGTACAAGTTTAGAGGATAAATTTCCAGAATTAAGGTACGACTTCAACCCATTTGTTTTCCTCTCTTTGATAATGTTTGGAGTGGAGAATTTTGTATATGTTTATCAAGAATTCATGGATTGTGATAAATCTTTGAGTCAATATTCTCCTATTATGCTGAAAGATTTGAGATTGTTAGTGGCTGCCTTATGAATATTGTTGTTGAGGGATGTTTGGGTATCTCTGGAATGATGGTTTGAAGTTGTTACTTATGTGTAGAGGAAGGGGTGTGGGTGGTTCCATTTATGTCAGGGTTGTTAATGGGCCTGAATTGCCATCAAATATTTTGTACTGTTTTGTGAGAACTATTGTGATTAGCTGCTGATGTTAGCTTAATCATGAATTATGTTGTAGATTAGCACCCAATAAGGAAGGCTGAATCGTGATAGTGGTATTGGTCATAAATATAAGGTATGTAAGGCTATTCGATTCTATATCCTTTTGGCATGAAATCTGCCACCTGCAATTAATATCAATGAAGTGATTCTCATAAGTTCTATTTCTAGAAAAGAAAGTATGGTGGCAGCGTACTATCTCCAAATAGCTAACAATATTTCTTTCCCCATTCTAAGTACATGGAACTACTTCATTATATGTTCACTACTCTATACTTGTGTAATTTCCCCTTGTGCTGTTATAGAAATGGTATTTGCAAAAGAAAGTTTAATGAATCCTTCTCCTAAGCCAATTGAAGTCAATTGTGCCATTAAGGTCTTCAAGTAAGGTGTTGATGTTTCATAGCTCCTTATGTCATTGTTACTGCCTCAAAGTATTGTTTTCATGTATTCCACTACTGTTTCGTCATTTCATGTCTTCAGATGATTTGACCAAATCACTTCAATGTTACAT
>JABWTJ010001471.1:0-12638 GCA_016801875.1 Solanum sitiens
TTGGTTATGAGTGCCAACCGTGCATAGCCAGGTCCTTTTATAGACGTCCACAGAAAAAAGTTTGGACTTTTGACGTGGGGTCCGATCACCCAAAAATGGTATAGCACACGAAAAATCGTCGAAATGGGGGTATGCGCGCTTCGGGGCTATTTTGAGCTTGAAAATGGGTCGGAATGGCCATGAGTTCCAACCGGATGCATAGCCAAGGTCTTGACGGACGTCCACAAAAATTTTTGGAACTTTCGACGTCGGGATCCGGATCACCCAAAACTGGTGTGCTATAAGCACACGAAAAATCATCGAAATGAGGGTATGCTCGCTTCGGGGCTATTTTGACCTTGAAAATGGGTCGGAATGGCCTTGAGTACCAACCGGATGCATATCCAAGAACTTGACGGACGTCCACAAAAAATTTTGGCACTTTTGACGTCGGGATCCGGATCACCCAAAAAATGGTGTTCTATAGCACACGAAAAATCGTCGAAATGGGGGTATGCACGCTTCGGAGCTATTTTGACCTTGAAAATGGGTCGAATTGGCCGTGAGTGCCAACCGGATGCATAGCCAAGGTCTTGACGGACGTCCACAAAAATTGTTGTCACTTTTGACGTCGGGATCCGGATCACCCAAAAATGGTGTGCTATAGCACACAAAAAAATGTCGAAATGGGGGTCTGCGCGCTTCGGGGCTATTTTAATCTTGAAAATGGGTTGGAATGGCCGTGAGTGCCAATCGGATGCATAGCCAAGGTCTTGACGAACGTCCACAAAAATATATGGCACTTTTGATGTCGGGATCCGGATCACCCAAAAAATGGTGTGTTATAGCACACGAAAAATCGTTGAAATGGGGGTATGCGCGCATCGGGGCTATTTTGACCTTTAAAACAGGTCGGAATGGCCGTAAGTGCCAACCGGATGCATTCTTTACGGACGTCTACAAAATTTTTTGGCACTTTTGACGTCGGGATCTGGATCACCCAAAAAATGGTGTGCTATAGCACACGAAAAATCGTCGAAATAGGGGTATGCGCGCTTCGTTGCTATTTTGACCTTGAAAATGGGTTGGAATGGCCGTGAGTGCCAACCAGATGCATAGCCAAGGTCTTGACGGACGTGCACAAAAATTTTGGCACTTTTGACATTGGGATCCGGATCACCCAAAAATGGTTTGCTATAGCACACGAAAAATCGTCAAAATGGGGGTATGCGCGCTTCGAGGCAATTTTGACCTTGAAAATGGGTCGGACTGGCCGTGAGGGCCAACCGGATGCATATCCAAGGTCTTTACGGATGTCCACAAAAATTATTGGCACTTTTGACGTCGGGATCCGGATCACCCAAAAAATGGTGTGCTATAGCACATGAAAAATCGTCGAAATGGGGGTATGCGTGCTTCGTTGCTATTTTGACCTTGAAAATGGGTCAGAATGGCCGTGAGTGCCAACCGGATGCATAGCCAAGGTCTTGACGGACGTCCACAAAAATTTTTGGGACTTTTGACGTCGGGAACCGGATCACCCAAAAATGGTGTGCTATATCACACGAAAAATCGTCGAAATGGGGGTATGCGAGCTTCGGAGCAATTTTGAACTTGAAAATGGGTCGGAATGGCCGTGAGGGACAACCGGATGCATAGCCAAGGTCTTTACGGACGTCCACAAAAATTTTTCGTACTTTTGACGTCGGGATCTGGATCACCCAAAAAATGGTGTGCTATAGCACACGAAAAATCGTCGAAATGGGGGTAAGCGTGCTTCGTTGCTATTTTGACCTTGAAAATGGGTTGGAATGGCCGTGAGTGCCAACCGGATGCATAGCCAAGGTCTTGACGGACGTCCACAAAAAAGTTTGGCACTTTTAACGTCAGGATCCGGATCACCCAAAAATGGTGTGCTATAGCACACGAAAAATCGTCGAAATGGGGGTATGCGCGCTTCGGGGCAATTTTGACCTTGAAAATGGGTCGAAATGGCCGTGAGGGCCAATCGGATGCATATCCAAGGTCTTGACGGACGTCCACAAAAAAGTTTGGCACTTTTGACGTTGGGATCCGGATCACCCAAAAAATGGTGTACTATAGCACACGAAAAATCGTTCAAATGGGGGTATGCGCACTTCGGGGCTATTTTGACCTTGAAATTGGATCGGAATGGCCGTGAGTGCCAACCGGATGCATAGCCAAGGTCTTGACGGACGTCCACAAAAAATTTGGCACTTTTGACGTCGGGATCCGGATCACCCAAAAATGATGTGCTATAGCACACGAAAAATCGTCGAAATGGGGGTATGCGAGCTTCGGAGCAATTTTGAACTTGAAAATGGGTCGGAATGGCCGTGAGGGCCAACCGGATGCATAGCCAAGGTCTTGACGGACGTCCACAAAATTTTTTGGCACTTTTGATGTCGGGATCCGGATCACCCAAAAAATGGTGTGCTATAGCACATGAAAAATCGTCGAAATGGGGGTATGCGCGCATCGGGGCTATTTTGACCTTTAAAATGGGTCGGAATGGCCGTGAGATCCAACCGGATGCATAGCCAAGGTCTTTACGGACGTCCACAAAAATTTTTGGCACTTTATCACCCAAAAAATGGTGTGCTATAGCACACGAAAAATCTTCGAAATGGGGGTAAGCATGCTTCGTTGCTATTTTGACCTTGAAAATGGGTTGGAATGGCCCTGAGTGACAACCGGATGCATAGCCAAGGTCTTGACAGACGTCCACAAAAAATTTTGGCACTTTTGACATCGGGATCCGGATCACCCAAAAATGGTGTGCTATAGCACACGAAAAATCGTCGAAATGGGGGTATGCGCGCTTCGGGGCAATTTTGACCTTGAAAATGGGTCGAAATGGCCGTGAGGGCCAATCGGATGCATATCCAAGGTCTTGACGGACGTCCACAAAAAATTTTGGCACTTTTGACGTTGGGATCCGGATCACCCAAAAAATGGTGTACTATAGCACACGAAAAATCGTTCAAATGGGGGTATGCGCGCTTCGGGGCTATTTTGACCTTGAAATTGGATCGGAATGGCCGTGAGTGCCAACCGGATGCATAGCCAAGGTCTTGACGGATGTCCACAAAAAATTTTGGCACTTTTGACATCGGGATCCGGATCACCCAAAAAATGGTGTGCTATAGCACACGAAAAATCATCGAAATGGGGGTATGCGCACTTCGGGGCTATTTTGACCTTGAAATTGGATCGGAATGGCCGTGAGTGCCAACCGGATGCATAGCCAAGGTCTTGACGGACGTCCACAAAATATTTTTGCACTTTTGACGTCGGGATCCGGATCACCCAAAAAATGGTGTGCTATAGCACACGAAAAATCGTCGAAATGGGGGTATGCGCGCTTTGGGGCTATTTTGACCTTGAAAATGGGTCGAAATGGCCGTGAGTGCCAATCGGATGCATAGCCAAGGTCTTGACGGATGTCCACAAAACATTTTGGCACTTTTGACGTCGGGATCCGGATCACCCAAAAAATGGTGTGCTATAGCACACGAAAAATCGTCGAAATGGGGGTATGCACGCTTCGGGGCTATTTTGACCCTGAAAATGGGTCGGAATGGACGTGAGTGCCAACCGGATGCATAGCCAAGGTCTTGACGGACGTCCACAAAAAATTTGGCACTTTTGACATCGTGATCCGGATCACCCAAAAAATGGTGTGCTATAGCACACGAAAAATCGTCGAAATGGGGGTGTGCGCGCTTCGGGGCTATTTTGACCTTGAAAATGGGTCAGATTGGTCATGAGTGCCAACCGGATGCATAGCCAAGGTCTTTATAGACGTCCACAAAAAAGTTTGGTACTTTTGACGTTGGGGTCCGGATCACCCAAAAATGGTATAGCACACGAAAAATCGTCGAAATAGGGGTATGCGCGCTTCGGGGCTATTTTGAGCTTGAAAATGGGTCGGAATGGCCATGAGTTCCAACCGGATGCATAGCCAAGGTCTTGACGGACGTCCACAAAAATTTTTGGAACTTTCGACGTCGGGATCCGGATCACCCAAAACTGGTGTGCTATAAGCACACGAAAAATCATCGAAATGAGGGTATGCTCGCTTCGGGGCTATTTTGACCTTGAAAATGGGTCGGAATGGCCTTGAGTACCAACCGGATGCATATCCAAGAACTTGACGGACGTCCACAAAAAATTTTGGCACTTTTGACGTCGGGATCCGGATCACCCAAAAAATGGTGTTCTATAGCACACGAAAAATCGTCGAAATGGGGGTATGCACGCTTCGGAGCTATTTTGACCTTGAAAATGGGTCGAATTGGCCGTGAGTGCCAACCGGATGCATAGCCAAGGTCTTGACGGACGTCCACAAAAATTGTTGTCACTTTTGACGTCGGGATCCGGATCACCCAAAAATGGTGTGCTATAGCACACAAAAAAACGTCGAAATGGGGGTCTGCACGCTTCGGGGCTATTTTAATCTTGAAAATGGGTTGGAATGGCCGTGAGTGCCAATCGGATGCATAGCCAAGGTCTTGACGAACGTCCACAAAAATATATGGCACTTTTGATGTCGGGATCCGGATCACCCAAAAAATGGTGTGTTATAGCACACGAAAAATCGTTGAAATGGGGGTATGCGCGCATCGGGGCTATTTTGACCTTTAAAACGGGTCGGAATGGCCGTAAGTGCCAACCGGATGCATTCTTTACGGACGTCCACAAAAATTTTTGGCTCTTTTGACGTCGGGATCTGGATCACCCAAAAAATGGTGTGCTATAGCACACGAAAAATCGTCGAAATAGGGGTATGCGCGCTTCGTTGCTATTTTGACCTTGAAAATGGGTTGGAATGGCCGTGAGTGCCAACCAGATGCATAGCCAAGGTCTTGACGGACGTGCACAAAAATTTTGGCACTTTTGACATTGGGATCCGGATCACCCAAAAATGGTTTGCTATAGCACACGAAAAATCGTCAAAATGGGGGTATGCGCGCTTCGAGGCAATTTTGACCTTGAAAATGGGTCGGACTGGCCGTGAGGGCCAACCAGATGCATATCCAAGGTCTTTACGGATGTCCACAAAAATTATTGGCACTTTTGACGTCGGGATCCGGATCACCCAAAAAATGGTGTGCTATAGCACATGAAAAATCGTCGAAATGGGGGTATGCGTGCTTCGTTGCTATTTTGACCTTGAAAATGGGTCAGAATGGCCGTGAGTGCCAACCGGATGCATAGCCAAGGTCTTGATGGACGTCCACAAAAATTTTTGGGACTTTTGACGTCGGGAACCGGATCACCCAAAAATGGTGTGCTATATCACACGAAAAATCGTCGAAATAGGGGTATGCGCGTTTCGGGGCAATTTTGACCTTTAAAATGGGTCGGAATGGCCGTGAGTGCCAACCGGATGCATATCCAAGGTCTTTACGGACGTCCACAAAAAATTTTGGCACTTTTGACGTCGGGATCCGGATCACCCAAAAAATGGTGTGCTATAGCACACGAAAAATCATCGAAATGGGGGTGTGCGCGCTTCATTGCTATTTTGACCTTGAAAATGGGTCGAAATGGCCGTGAGTGCCAACCGGATGCATAGCCAAGGTCTTGACGAACGTCCACAAAAAATTTGGCACTTTTGACGTCGGGATCTGGATCACCCAAAAATGGTGTGCTATAGCACACGAAAAATTGTCGAAATGGGGGTATGCGAGCTTCGGAGCAATTTTGAACTTGAAAATGGGTCGGAATGGCCGTGAGGGACAACCGGATGCATAGCCAAGGTCTTGACGGACGTCCACAAAAATTTTTGGCACTTTTGATGTCGGGATCCGGATCACCCAAAAAATGGTGTGCTATAGCACATGAAAAATCGTCCAAATAGGGGTATGCGCGCATCGGGGCTATTTTGACCTTTAAAATGGGTCGGAATGGCCGTGAGATCCAACCGGATGCATAGCCAAGGTCTTTACGAACGTCCACAAAAATTTTTCGCACTTTTGACGTCGGGATCTGGATCACCCAAAAAATGGTGTGCTATAGCACACGAAAAATCGTCGAAATGGGGGTAAGCGTGCTTCGTTGCTATTTTGACCTTGAAAATGGGTCGGAATGGCCGTGAGTGCCAACCGGATGCATAGCCAAGGTCTTGACGGACGTCCACAAAAAAGTTTGGCACTTTTAACGTCGGGATCCGGATCACCCAAAAATGGTGTGCTATAGCACACGAAAAATATCGAAATGGGGGTATGCGCGCTTCGGGGCAATTTTGACCTTGAAAATGGGTTGAAATGGCCATGAGGGCCAATCGGATGCATAGCCAAGGTCTTGACGGACGTCCACAAAAATTTTTGGCACTTTTGACGTTGGGATCTGGATCACCCAAAAAATGGTGTACTATAGCACACGAAAAATCGTTCAAATGGGGGTATGCGCGCTTCGGGGCTATTTTGACCTTGAAATTGGATCGGAATAGCCGTGAGTGCCAACCAGATGCATAGCCAAGTTCTTGACGGACGTCCACAAAAATTTTTGGCACTTTTGACGTCGGGATCCGGATCACCCAAAAAATGGTGTGCTATAGCACACGAAAAATCATATAAATGGAGGTATGCGCGCTTCGGGGCTATTTTGACCTTGAAATTGGATCGGAATGGCCGTGAGTGCCAACCGGATGCATAGCCAAGGTCTTGATGGACGTCCACAAAACATTTTGGCACTTTTGACGTCGGGATCCGGATCACCCAAAAAATGGTGTGCTACAGCACACGAAAAATCGTTGAAATGGGGGTATGCGCGCTTCGGGGCTATTTTAACCTTGAAAATGGGTCGGAATGCCCGTGAGCGCCAACCGGATGCATAGCCAAGGTCTTGAAGGACGTCCACAAAACATTTTGGCACTTTTGACGTCGGGATCCGGATCACCCAAAAAATGGTGTGCTATAGCACACGAAAAATCGTCGAAATGGGGGTATGCACGCTTTGGAGCTATTTTGACCTTGTAAATGGGTCGGAATAGCCGTGAGTGCCAACCGGATGCATAGCCAAGGTCTTGACTGATGTCCACAAAAATTCTTGGCACTTTGACGTCGGGATCCGATTCACCCAAAAAATGGTGTGCTATAGCACACTAAAAATCGTCGAAATGGGGGTAAGCGCGCTTTGGGGCTATTTTGACCTTGAAAATGGGTCGGATTGGCCGTGAGTGCCAACCGGATGCATAGCCAAGGTCTTGACTGACGTCCACAAAAATGTTTGGCACTTTTAACGTCGGGATCCGGATCACCCAAAAATGGTGTGCTATAGCACACGAAAAATCATCGAAATAGGGGTATGCGCTTCGGGGCTATTTTAACCTTGAAAATGGGTCGGAATGGCCGTGAGTGCCAACCGGATGCATATCCAAGGTCCTGAAGGACGTCCACAAAAATATTTGGCACTTTTGACGTCGGGATCCGGATCACCCAAAAAATGGTATGCTATAGCACACGAAAAATCGTCGAAATGGGGGTATGCGTGCTTTGGGGCTATTTTGACCTTGAAAATGGGTCGGATTGGCCGTGAGTGCCAACCGGATGCATAGCCAAGGTCTTGATGGACGTCCATAAAAAATTTTGTCACTTTTGACGTCGGGATCCGGATCACCCAAAAATGGTGTGCCATAGCACACAAACAATTGTCGAAATAGGGGTATGCGTGCTTCGGGGCTATTTTAACCTTGAAAATGGGTCGGAATGACCGTGAGTGCCAACCGGATGCATATCCAAGGTCTTGACGGACGTCCACATAAACGTTTGGCACTTTCGACGTCGGGATTCGGATCACCCAAAAAATGGTATGCTATAGCACACGAAAAATCATCGAAATGAGGGTATGCGCACTTCGGGGCTATTTTGACCTTGAAATTGGAACGGAATGGCCGTGAGTGCCAACCGGATGCATAGCCAAGGTCTTGACGGACGTCCACAAAACATTTTTGCACTTTTGACGTCGGGATCCAGATCACCCAAAAAATGGTGTGCTATAGCACACGAAAAATCGTCGAAATGGGGGTATGCGCGCTTCGGGGCTATTTTGACCTTGAAAATGGGTCGAAATGGCCGTGAGTGCCAACCGGATGCATAGCCAAGGACTTGACGGATGTCCACAAAACATTTTGGCACTTTTGACGTCGGGATCCGGATCACCCAAAAAATGGTGTGCTATAGCACACGAAAAATCGTCAAAATAGGGGTATGCACGCTTCGGGGCAATTTCGACCCTGAAAATGGGTCGGAATGGACGTGAGTGCCAACCGGATGCATAGCCAAGGTCTTGACGGACGTCCACAAAAAATTTGGCACTTTTGACATCGTGATCCGGATCACCCAAAAAATGGTGTGCTATAGCACACGAAAAATCGTCGAAATAGGGGTATGCACGCTTCGGGGCTATTTTGACCTTGAAAATGGGTCAGATTGGTCGTGAGTGCCAACCTGATGCATAGCCAAGGTCTTTACGGACGTCCACAAAAAAGTTTGGCACTTTTGACGTTGGGGTCCGGATCAGCCAAAAATGGTATAGCACACGAAAAATCGTCGAAATAGGGGTATGCGCGCTTCGGGGCTATTTTGAGCTTGAAAATGGGTCGGAATGGCCGTGAGTTCCAACCGGATGCATAGCTAAGGTCTTGACAGACGTCCACAAAAATTTTTGGAACTTTCGACATCGGGATCCGGATCACCCAAAACTGGTGTGCTATAAGCACACGAAAAATCATTGAAATGAGGGTATGCTCGCTTCGGAGCTATTTTGACCTTGAAAATGGGTCGGAATGGCCTTGAGTGCCAACCGGATGCATATCCAAGAACTTGACGGACGTCCACAAAACATTTTGGCAGTTTTGACGTCGGGATCCGGATCACCCAAAAAATGGTGTGCTATAGCACACGAAAAATTGTCAAAATGGGGGTATGCACGCTTCGGAGCTATTTTGATCTTGAAAATGGGTCGAATTGGCCGTGAGTGCCAACCGGATGCATAGCCAAGGTCTTGACGGACGTCCACAAAAATTGTTGTCACTTTTGACGTCGGGATCCGGATCACCCAAAAATGGTGTGCTATAGCACACAAAAAATCATCGAAATAGGGGTCTGCGCGCTTCGGGGCTATTTTAATCTTGAAAATGGGTTGGAATGGCCGTGAGTGCCAATCGGATGCATAGCCAAGGTCTTGACGGACGTCCACAAAAATTTTTGGCACTTTTGATGTCGGGATTCGGATCACCCAAAAAATGGTGTGTTATAGCACACGAAAAATCATTGAAATGGGGGTATGCGCGCATCGGGGCTATTTTGACCTTTAAAACGAGTCGGAATGGCTGTGAGTGCCAATTGGATGCATAGCCAAGGTCTTTACGGACGTCCACAAAAATATTTGGCACTTTTGACGTCGGGATTCGGGTCACCCAAAAAATGGTGTGCTATAGCACACGAAAAATCATCGAAATGGGGGTATGCGCGTTTCGTTGCTATTTTGGCCTTGAAAATGGGTCAGAATGGCCGTGAGTGCCAACCGGATGCATAGCCAAGGTCTTGACGGACGTCCACAAAAATTTTTGGGACTTTTGACATCGGGATCCGGATCACCCAAAAATGGTGTGCTATATCACATGAAAAATCGTCGAAATGGGGGTATGCGCGCTTCGGGGCAATTTTGACCTTTAAAATGGGTTAAAATGGCCGTGAGTGCCAACCGGATGCATATCCAAGGTCTTTACGGACGTCCACAAAAAATTTTGGCACTTTTGACGTCGGGATCCGGATCACCCAAAAAATAGTGTGCTATAGCACACGAAAAATCATCGAAATGGGGGTATGCGCGCTTCGTTGCTATTTTGACCTTGAAAATGGGTCGAAATGGCCGTGAGTGCCAACCGGATGCATAGCCAAGGTCTTGACGGACGTCCACAAAAAATTTGGCACTTTTGACGTCGGGATCCGGATCACCCAAAAATGGTGTGCTATAGCACACGAAAAATCGTCGAAATGGGGGTATGCGAGCTTCGGAGCAATTTTGAACATGAAAATGGGTCGGAATGGCCGTGAGGGCCAACCGGATGCATAGCCAAGGTCTTGACGGACGTCCACAAAAATATTTGGCACTTTTGATGTCGGGATCCGGATCACCCAAAAAATGGTGTGCTATAGCACATGAAAAATCATCGAAATGGGGGTATGCGCGCATCGGGGCTATTTTGACCTTTAAAATGGGTCGGAATGGCCGTGAGATCCAATCGGATGCATATCCAAGGTCTTTACGGACGTCAACAAAAATTTTTGGCACTTTTGACGTCGGGATCTGGATCACCCAAAAAATGGTGTGCTATAGCACACGAAAAATCATCGAAATGGGGTAAGCGTGCTTCGTTGCTATTTTGACCTTGAAAATGGGTCGGAATGGCCGTGAGTGCCAACCGGATGCATAGCCAAGGTCTTGACGGACGTCCACAAAAAAGTTTGGCACTTTTAACGTCGGGATCCGGATCACCCAAAAATGGTGTGCTATAGCACACGAAAAATATCGAAATGGGGGTATGCGCGCTTCGGGGCAATTTTGACCTTGAAAATGGGTTGAAATGGCCATGAGGGCCAATCGGATGCATAGCCAAGGTCTTGACGGACGTCCACAAAAATTTTTGGCACTTTTGACGTTGGGATCTGGATCACCCAAAAAATGGTGTACTATAGCACACGAAAAATCGTTCAAATGGGGGTATGCGCGCTTCGGGGCTATTTTGACCTTGAAATTGGATCGGAATGGCCGTGAGTGCCAACCGGATGCATAGCCAAGTTCTTGACGGACGTCCACAAAAATTTTTGGCACTTTTGACGTCGGGATCCGGATCACCCAAAAAATGGTGTGCTATAGCACACGAAAAATCATATAAATGGAGGTATGCGCGCTTCGGGGCTATTTTGACCTTGAAATTGGATCGGAATGGCCGTGAGTGCCAACCGGATGCATAGCCAAGGTCTTGATGGACGTCCACAAAACATTTTGGCACTTTTGACGTCGGGATCCGGATCACCCAAAAAATGGTGTGCTACAGCACACGAAAAATCGTTGAAATGGGGGTATGCGCGCTTCGGGGCTATTTTAACCTTGAAAATGGGTCGGAATGCCCGTGAGCGCCAACCGGATGCATAGCCAAGGTCTTGAAGGACGTCCACAAAACATTTTGGCACTTTTGACGTCGGGATCCGGATCACCCAAAAAATGGTGTGCTATAGCACACGAAAAATCGTCGAAATGGGGGTATGCACGCTTTGGAGCTATTTTGACCTTGTAAATGGGTCGGAATAGCCGTGAGTGCCAACCGGATGCATAGCCAAGGTCTTGACTGATGTCCACAAAAATTCTTGGCACTTTGACGTCGGGATCCGATTCACCCAAAAAATGGTGTGCTATAGCACACTAAAAATCGTCGAAATGGGGGTAAGCGCGCTTTGGGGCTATTTTGACCTTGAAAATGGGTCGGATTGGCCGTGAGTGCCAACCGGATGCATAGCCAAGGTCTTGACTGACGTCCACAAAAATGTTTGGCACTTTTAACGTCGGGATCCGGATCACCCAAAAATGGTGTGCTATAGCACACGAAAAAATCATCGAAATAGGTTATGCGCTTCGGGGCTATTTTAACCTTGAAAATGGGTCGGAATGGCCGTGAGTGCCAACCGGATGCATATCCAAGGTCCTGAAGGACGTCCACAAAAATATTTGGCACTTTTGACGTCGGGATCCGGATCACCCAAAAAATGGTATGCTATAGCACACGAAAAATCGTCGAAATGGGGGTATGCGTGCTTTTGGGCTATTTTGACCTTGAAAATGGGTCGGATTGGCCGTGAGTGCAAACCGGATGCATAGCCAAGGTCTTGATGGACGTCCATAAAAATTTTTGTCACTTTTGACGTCGGGATCCGGATCACCCAAAAATGGGTGTGCCATAGCACACAAACAATTGTCGAAATAGGGGTATGCGTGCTTCGGGGCTATTTTACCTTGAAATGGGTCGGAATGACCCGTAGAGTGACAACCGATGCCTATCCCAAGGGGTCTTGACGGACGTCCACATAAAACGTTTGGCACTTTCGACGTAAGGGATTCGGATCACAACCCAAAAAATGGTATTCTATAGCACACGAAAATCATCGAAATGGAGGGTATGCCCGCACTTCGGGCTATTTTTGACCTTGAAATTGAAACGGAATGGCCCGTGAGTGCCAACCGGATGCATGCCAAGGTCTTGACGGACGCCACAAACATGTTTGCAACTTTTGACGTCGGGATCCAGATTCACACCGGGCCAAAAAAATGGTGTGCTATAGCAACCGAAAAAATCGTCGAAATGGGGGGAGGCGCTGCTTCGGGGGGGGCTATTTTTGACGCTTGAAAATGGGTCGGAATGGCCATGAGGGCCAACCGGATGCATAGCCAAGGACTTGACGGACGTCCACAAATTTTTTTGGCACTTTTGACATCGGGATCCGGATCACCCAAAAAATGGTGTGCCATAGCACACGAAAAATCATCGAAATGGGGGTATACGCGCTTCGGGGCTAATTTGACCTTGAAAATGGGTCGGAATGGCCGTGAGGGCCAACCGGATGCATAGC
>JABWTJ010001472.1:0-17353 GCA_016801875.1 Solanum sitiens
AGATTGTAATGTCTTATGTGATGCTAAGTGAGTCCTTGTGTTTCTTGAGATTTAGGTGTCATTCGAGGACGAATGTTAGTCCAAGTGAGGGAGAATGTAACGCCCTAAAATGAACTAAGGGGAACTAGAGTCTCGTGAGTGTTTCTTGAGTTAATTTTGTTTAAAAATGAGTTAATTTAGTTTTCTTAGGCAGTGTTTGAAGTTTGGTTAATTTTGTCGGTCAATCGACCAAGAACGTCCATGACGTTCGGAAGGTGTGCCTTAGAAAGTACTTGTGTGTCTTGATGTGTTTTAGTGAGTTTTACGTGTTCATTTTGCTTGAAACCTGTGTGGGATTTTCCTTAGACCTAGATGACTTAGTTTAGGGGTTTGACGTCTGGGTACGACACCACATAGGACCCACAAGGGGCCCTAGATGAAGGGCCCAAGACTTGGACCAAAACATCCTTGGCAGTGTCCACCAACGAAGGAAACGACGGCCAGTGGTCCAACCAACGGCCCGTAGTCTTGATCCGTCGGTTGAACCTTCAAGGTTGGTTAGTCAGGATACATTTGGAGCTAATTTTCAACCCATGAGACGCAACCAATGGTCGTTGATCAATAGATGGTCCGTTGGTTAGGTCTCGTCTGTGAAGGGTCCAAAAACTGTTAAGTGGCTGCCTTGGCTTGGGGTGTTTGGTAAATCCACCCCAAGTATTTTATGACCCAAACGTTTATTTTAGGGTTTATTAGATATATTAAAGTGTCCTAAACCTTAATACCTCATTTTAGACTCCTCTTCCTAAAACCCAAAACTCCTCTCTCTCAGAAGACTCTCTCAAAGTCACCATTGAAAGCTAGAGGACAAGGAAGGATAGGAGGGATGGTTGGACGTGTTTCCCTCATCAAAAATCCTGGGTTTGCTTGCTTATTGAGGTATTGTATCCATTCTTGAATACCCTTTAATTCAAGAAGTCATTTCCGATGAATTTCAAAAAGGGGTTTTCAACCCCGACTTCTATTATCTTCAATCCAATATGGGTCTTGCATGAAAATGTTTCTAAAGATAAATTAATGATGTTATTAGTGTTAGTTGTTTATTCTAATGCTAAAACCGTAATGAAATCATGTTAAAGTTTCCTTTCAAATGGTGGTTTATAAATTGGGTCAAATGAGCATGTTTATGTATAAAATGAACTTTGGTTTTGTTGTGTTGTAATGTTGGTTTAGATACTGCCCTAAGGGCCTTATTATGATGAAATAATGATAAAATGCTTATAGGTTGTTATGGCTTAGTAAATTGAAGAGTTGAGTGGTATGGTCCACCTTCTTGGTGGCGGTGCTTATTTGATAAATTGGTGGTGTTTATTAGGTATTAAGAATAGGATCTTGAAGATCTAAAGTGTAGAATGAATAGAAATTATAAATGGGTCTTGTTTTGTGATTGTGAAGCTTAAATTGTATTTTTGATCTAGATTTTGGTCTAATTGGAGAATGTGACTAAGTGAAGTATGTAAAAAGTTGATAAATGGAAGTCTAAAGCATGTTTAGAACTAATGTATATGAAATGATGCTCATATGCAAGGTGTGCTTACATGTACACACACACACTTTAAGTGAATAAACGAAGCTATGTTTATTAGGAAGGGGAGTCTTGGGGTGGACACTCTTCGTGAGTTGAGATGAAGTGTCTAGTAGCAATCTCACTATTCCTAATGAGCTTTCCTAGATAGGTCAGAGGATGAATGCACTTCTTGAATTGAGATGTGGCATTCTCTTGTTATCCTTAACCTATAGTCTATAATGTGAGAATCCGTGGGGAGTTATGCCTAGCACCGAGAGGATAGAAAGATGAGGTGGAATATGCTTCTTGAGTTGAGATGTCATATTTTCTTATTTGAGTACTCCTCGTTAGTAGAGAATGAGTCACTTCGTATCAATATCCCTATCCCTTAACTATGTGCCCGCATAGGTATAGCTATTGGAAAAGCCATGTAAAAACGAAGAATTATGACCTTACTCTAGGCAAGTGAGGATCCCTCATCCGATAGGGCCTAATATCGGTATTCCATGTCTATCTCTTATGGCTTTGTCGGTTAAGCTAACCTCCCACAAAAGTAATGAAATTAATTGACTTTCTAAAAGCATGTGCTACTCATTTGAATTGATTGAACTAAGTCTACTAAAACAACGTACTACCTAGGATAGGTGGTGGTATGGGACGCTAGCTATCCATTGCACTAGGTAGGACCTTCCGAAAGGGTAGTCTTGGTGCAAAGTCTTCTAAAAGAGTGTACTACTTAGGGTAGGTGGTGTAATGGAACGCCATCTACTCATTGCACTAAGTAGGCATTCCGAAAGGGAATTCTTGGTGTGTCGTTGGGTGTCTTCTATGATATTGCCATTGAGTGGGTGCTTTTTATCCCGAGGTGAGTATGACGAAAGGAAGGAAGTCTTGATGGTCGCTATGGTGTGTATTGAAGAACGTATATGTGTACTTTCTTCATGTCTTACCTTAGTGAGTCTTAGTATTACCTTTGAAGGGAAACTCCTACGGAAATGATGCTTATTCCTCATTGGCAATGCTTTGGAAGTTTCACCATTTTGGAGTCTAGGTAGTTCACTGTAAGTGCATCTTTTTGGTAATATTGTTGTAACGTGCTCAAATCCTTGGGAATCCATTAGGAGCGCTAGTGGGAGTGGTAGTATGGGATGCTACTCTCACATTACACTTAGTGTGAACTAAGAGTCCTATTGGAGAAAAGTACTTGTGTGAGAGTCGTATACATGTGTAGTTCACTGTCAAGTTAAGTGTGCTTACTGTAAAGTGTAATGTTGAGCTAAAATTATGGATGTTCTTCCTTAAATGTTAAATCATGCTTCTTATGTTGTTTTGTTCAAAAGTTCATGAATGTTTTATTAAATTGGCATGAAAGCTTATTTTGCTAAAAATGTTCCTTTTTACATGTTTTTGCATATACCATACTTAGTACATTGTTTGTACTAACCCCATTCTTTTATATACCTTATGAGTATAGGTTGGAAGCCTTTTGGAGGATCGGAGTTGAAGCTTGGGTATTCTATCTCTCAAGAATTTGGTATATCCTCATATATTCGAGGACATAGTTTATGTTTCTTAGTTTCTTTATTAAGACTTAAATTTGTATTTCCTCTTTATTGTAAAGGGCCGTGTACCTAAGATTCTAAGTTGTGTCTTTAAGTTGTCTTGTGACGACAAAATTTCCTAGTATTTATGAAAAAACCTATTTTATTATTATTATCGTGAAAAGTTTTAATTCTGCAGTACTTTTCATGCTTTATGTTATGAACAAAAGTTGAAGAGCTTGTACGAGACCCCAAAGGGTCAAGTATGCCTGGCCATGATTCGAGAATTAGCCGTAACTTCTAGGTGGTACTTTCGGGTCGTGACACCAAGGTCTTATGTGCATATAGAAAATGAGTTGTGTGCTTTAAATGCATGAAAATATGTCATATTCATAGCATGATTCATAAATAACGAATTAGTTAGTGAAGTGACTGCACTTTCCAAAAAATGGCATGTTGCTATAGGAAGAGCTTTCCTTGATCATGCATAGTCCTTATGTGTTTATGTGCATAAACCCATACTTAGTACATGTGTGTACTAACCCATATACAATTACTATTTCTATAGGTGCAGGTCGTTGAAGAAGATTGAAGATCAATTGAAGCTGTTTGGACTAGTATCTCCAGACTTTGGTAGGTCGTCTTAAGTTCGAGTATGCCTACGCTTTATATTCTAGCTTTAGTGAATTAGACATAGGTAGAAGATGTTGTCCCTAGCGTTTCCTTTCAAACATTTGTTCAAGCTTTTGTATTAAGGGCGGTTTCGCAACTATTAATGATATTATGAATTCTTTATTTCAATTGTTCAATCTGTTAATAGATGGTTGTTTATCTTGATCCGTTAGTATATCACTCTAATGCAAGAATTATGTGAAGTCTAAGTACACTTCAGTAAAGTTTTAAATTTTCCGCTAAATTTAACTGTATTATTGTGATGAAATCTAAGAAGAGGCTTGTCTGCGACCTCTAAGAGGTTAACGACGTCGGTCTCATATAGGGTCTAGGAGCAGGGTGTGACAAACTTGATATCAGAGAAGTCCCCATCACTTGGGACATTCTCAAGACTGCATTCCTGGAGAGGTTCTTTCCCAAAGAGCAGAGAGAGGCTAAGGTTCAGGATTTCATCAACCTACGTCAGGGATGTATGTCAGTCAAGGAATACTCCTTGAAGTTTGTTAAACTTTCCAAATATGCTTCTTCTCTGGTCTCCAACATGGATGAGATAAGCAGGTTTCTTACTAGTGTATCGGAGGATCTAGAGGAGGAATTTTGGGAAGCCATGTTGCATTATAACATGGGCCTTGCTAGGTTGATGGTACATCCACAGCTGGTGGAGGATAGTCGTCGTAGGCAGATATTCCGAGAAGTAAAGAAGACTAGGCCCTCGGATTAGGCTGGTTCTAGCAGTGGTAGGAGTTAGTTTGGAGTCAAGGATAGGCCCAAGTTCAAGAAGGGGATACAACACTTAGGTAATCCTACTCCTTCCAGGAACACTAATGCCTAAGGGGACAAGTCTGGCCCAATGAAGGGCAATGGTAGAAATGCCCAGCGTGACAGAAAGTCATGTGGTAAATGTGGTCGTTCGCATGGAGGTGAGTGCATGGTAGGTTCTAATGCCTGCTATGGGTGCTGCAAGAGTGGGCATATGATAAGGAAGTACCCACATGTGAAGAATCTGGCCAAGGCAGATACTCAGCCTCCTCCTAATCCTACTGTTGCAGCCGAGCCTCCTAAGAGGAACAGGTTCTATGCTTTGAAAGGTAGAGAGGAGCAGGAGAAGTCAGTTGATGTGGTCACAGGTACCTTGAATGTCTTTTCTCTTCCTGTATATGCATTGTTTCCGTAGAATCTATGTCCATAGTGAATGAGTTTCAAGCTGTATTTCCGGAGGATTTACCAGGAATCCCTCCTGAACGCGAAATTGACTTTGGTGTTGACTTAGATCCCAACACCAAACCAATTTCAATTCCTCCCTATAGAATGGCTCCAGCTGAACTGAAAGAGTTGAAGTTGCAGTTAAAAGATCTACTTGATAAGGGCTTCATCCAGCCGAGCATATCCCCATGGGGTGCTCTAGTGTTGTTCGTTAAGATGAAGGATGGAACCCTTAAAATGTGTATCAATTATCGGCAACTCAACAAAATCACTATAAAGAACAAATACCCTCTTCCCAGAATTGATGATCTATTTGATCAGCTCCAAGGTTAAAGTTTCTTTTATAAAATAGATTTTCGGTCAGGGTATCACCCTCTTAGAGTGATACTAGAGGACATTCCTAAGAGTGCCTTCCGTACTTGGTATGGTCATTACGAGTTCTTGTCATGTCATTTGGTCTCAATAACGCACCATCCGCGTTTATGGACCTTATGAATAGGGTCTTCCGTGAATTCCTTGATTCTTTTGTCATAGCATTCATAGATGACATCCTCATATACTCTAAGACCAAAGAAGAGCATGAACAACATTTGAGAATGACATTGCAAGTACTCAGAGAACATCAGTTGTATGCAAAATTCAGCAAATGTGAGTTTTGGCTGAGATCAGTGACCTTCCTTGGTCATGTTGTGTCCAACCAGGGTGTATAGGTTGATCCGAAAAAGATTGATTTAGTAAAGAACTAGCTGATACCCCTCACTCCTACAAACATCCGGAGTTTCTTGGGTTTGGCTGGTTACTATCGTAGGTTTGTTGAGAGCTTTTCCGCTATTGCTGCTACATTGACAGCTTTAACAAAGAAGAAGGCAAAGTTTGAGTGGTCTCAAACTTGTGAAAAGGGATTCCAAGAGCTCCAAGACCGACTCACTTCAGCCCCAGTTCTCACATTGTCGAGGAGTGGTGAAGGGTATGTGGTGTACTGTGATGCTTCTCGAGTAGGTTTGGGATGTGTTCTTATGCAGGATGGCAAGGTGATTGTATATGCATCAAGACAATTGAAAATCCAAGAGAGGAATTACCCTACCCATGATCTTGAGTTAGCTACTGTGGTTTTTGCGTCAAAACTTTGGAGACATTACTTATATGGTGTACATGTTGATGTACTTACTGACCATAAAAGTCTTCAGTATGTTTTTACACAGAGAGAATTGAATCTTCGTCAGAGAAGATGTCTAGAGCTGCTCAAGGATTATGACATGAGCGTCCACTATCACCCAGGTAAGGCTAATGTAGTGGCCGATGCTTTGAGCCGATTGAGCATGGGCAGTGTGTCTCATATTGATGATGAGAAGAAGGAGTAGGTTAAAGAAGTAAACCAATTGGCTAGGTTAGGTGTATGGTTGGTAGATACACCAAGTGGGGGTGTTTCAGTTTATTCCAGTTCTGAATCCTCATTTGTTGTAGATGTTAAAGATAAGCAGCATCTCGACCCAGTACTCATGGAGTTGAAAGACTCAGTGTTGAGTAAGATGAATGAATCATTCCCCCTAGGGGGGGATGGTGTGCTTAAATACCAGGCAGATAGTGTGTCCCCAATATTGATAATTTGAGACCTAATATCATTGCAGAGGCTCATGGCTCTAGGTATTCCATTCATCCAGGTTCCACCAAGATGTATCATGATCTCAAGGAGATCTATTGGTGGGAAGGTATGAATCGAGATATTTCTAAGTTTGTGGAGGAGTGCCCCAATTTCCAACAGGTTAAGGCCGAATACCTTAAGCCTGGAGGTCTTACCCAGTCGATTGAGATCCCAACATAGAAGTGGGAAGCTATGAATATCGACTTTGTGGTTGGTGTGCCTAGGACTAGGAAACTGCATGATTCCATTTGGGTCATGTTGACAGGATGACTAAGTCTTCTCACTTCATTCCTCTGAAGTCTACTTACAGGGCCAAAGATTATGCCAAGTTGTATATTGATGAGATAGTAAGGTGGCATGAGATCCCTTTATATATCATTTCTGATAGGGGAGCCCAGTTCACTTCCCAATTTTGGAGATCTTTCCAAAAAAGCTTGGGTACACAGGTGAAGCTTAGTAATGCTTTTCCTCCTCAGATGGATAGACAAGCAGAGAGTACCATTCAGACCCTTGAAAACATGCTGAGAGCGTTTGTTATTGACTTCAAGGGGAGTGTGATGATCACTTGCCACTGATTGAGTTCTCTTATAATAATAGCTACCATTCCAGTATTGGGATGGCACCTTTTGAAGCACTGTATTGCAGAAAATGTAGGTCCCCAGTTGGGTGGTTTGAGGTAGGAGAGTCTTCCATCCTTGGCCCTGAGATCATACATGAGGCTATGGAAAAGGTGAGAATGATCAGGGATAGATTGGCTAGTGCTTACAGTCGTCAAAAATACTATGTTGATAACAGGAAGAGGGATCTTGAATTCGAGGTAGGTGATAAACTCTACCTTAAGATATCACCCATGAAAAGGGTGATGAGGTTTGGTAAGAAAGAGAAGTTAAGTCTGAGGTATATAGGTCCTTATGAGGTCTTACAGCGAGTAGGGAATGTTGCCTATGAACTGAAGTTACCAAATGACTTGGCTTCTGTTCATCCAATGTTTCATGTTGCGATGCTTAAAAAGTGTCTAGGTGATCCAGCATTCATCCTGCCTGTTGAGGGGTTAGGAGTCGATGAGAACCTTTCATATGAAGAGGTTCGAGTTGAAATTTTAGATCGCCAAGTGAAGCAGCTGAGGAACAAGGAGGTTGCCACCGTAAAGGTGTTATGGAGGAACCACCTTGTTGAGGGAGCAACATGGGCGGCCGAGGCCGACATGAGATCCCGTTACCCTAACTTGTTCAGTTCTTGAGGTTAAGATATACTCTTCCTAAGTCTTATTTTGTTTATGAAACTCTAAATTTTAGTGCATTAGTCGGTTTTGGTGTTTTAAGTCCATGGATGTGTGTGTTATACTTGCACAATATGAGTTAATATGAGTTCATGCTTGCATTTAGCGTTGACATGATTTTTGTGTCGCATGAGTTGTGGTGTGCATTGAGTTAAAGTGAGATTGAGAGGGAAGTTCCTCAATCTCAGATATGAAGCTTCAGATAAGCTTTGAGTGATGTGCATCATTCAGAGTAAGTTGTGAATCAGATATTCACAAAGAGTAAAGTTTCAAGTATGTTGATGTGTTTTTCGAAAATACCCTCTTTGATTAAAAATGATGTGTAGTGTCATTCGGGGACGAATGTTCCTAAGGGGGGGATAATGTAACATTCCAGAAAATGTACTTTTCTAGTGAAGAGTCTATTAGGTTTTAAGAATATGTATTCGGGTACATAGGCATCCCAATGCCCAATATTGAGTAATATTGGGCATGTTAGATAATATTGCCTTAAGGGTGTTAGCCAATTTCTATGTTTTAACAAGTAACTTAAAATACACTTTGATGTTCAAATGCTCCAATACAAGCTTGTTTAGAAATTTTACCTACAATGAAGACCCTAAGATAAAAAAATTAATTTCATTGCTTACACACATTAGGTACGAGGCATCCATGTGTCAAGCCTAGGTACCATAGCACATGATCATTTAAAATGATCATGTAGATTAAGTAGTGCCCAAGGACATAGTGAGGATCATTGGGACAAGAAGTGAACTTTCTAAGTGCAACTATAGAGTGTACGGTTAGGAAAGTTCACGTCAACACATGTGCTACCAGCCGATAGAACAAGCGACCAAGCCCAACCGATTCGGTTAGGGCGGTTAGGGGACTGGCACGCATCGGGTCAAGCCAGGTTGGGCTGAGCTTCCTAACCAATCCTAGGATCTAACTAACTTACCTATCTAGCTAACTAACTTAGGACTAACTAAAATGAACTAACTAGTGTGCCGAAATCCTAAGATCTAACCGGGTGACACTAGCCGAGTAGCTAACTAAAGAAACATCCTAGTACCTACCCTAGGATGGTCCAAATGGGTTGGTTATGGTCCTAGTGACTTAGGGGTACATTAGTAATTATCCTAGGTAACTTAATTAATTCAATTAGCAACTTAATTAATTAATTTAAAATCATGGTCAAACCCGAGACCCTTAGCAAATTTTCAGAATTTGGATAAGTCAAATGCTCTCCTATTTTTAGTCAATTTAGGAGGGGCGTTTTTGTAATTAGATAATTGATTTATTTAATCCAGTTAATTAGTCTTAGTTGAATTAGTCCATATTCAGTTTGTAAGACTTAGACTCACGTTTATCCAGTAGTCTCTCATGAACTGAAAAACAGTGAACAAACGTAAGAAAAACGGTAAAATAATCTCAGTTCTCCTTAGGCGATTTCAAGGCAATTCTTCATGATTTTTTTGCAAAGAACAGGGTGATATTCGTAGATTCAATTCTACACTAAGGTTGTTGGTATGTGGTGCTAACTGATTATTATGTGTAGGTTTCTGTGATTTGATAATGTCGAATGAGACCCATAGGTTAGATCCGTATGATTAGAGTATTATTTACATGAGATAAGATATGTTGTAATGCCTAATTGTGTTCGAGAAGATGAAATTGTTATAAGTCCTTTATGAAGCTCAGTTTACTATTGAAAGGAATGAAGGTTTCGATTACTGTGCGTGTTTACAGTAGATATTTTTGTAAGTGTTTGGAATGCAATGTTTCCAAGAAGAAATAAGAATTAGAATCAAAGCTAGTTAATGAATCTTCAATGCTAAATCAACTTTATAGCTTGGCCAAACTAAGCACTGAATTGTTCTTATAGGTTAGTCAAAGGTTAAAAGTTGGCTTGCTCAAAATGATGAGATTACTATAGCATATACATGAAGTTAAATTACTTGGCTAGTGATATCATAACAAGTATTTAGTGAAAGTTTGGTTAATGCAAATAAATTGGTCAGCAATATTATTCCAAAATATTTAATAGAATTGGCCAATGACTAAGTCATACCAATCTTATATGGCCAATGTAAATTATTATGTTTCTTGTAAGCCAAATACATGTTAAAGATTGACTTGACAAGATGTAACTCAATGAACTCATAACCTAGGGTATGCTAATGATTGGGACAAGTCCAAACATACCCTATCTAAATGAACTTGTGAACATATTGAATAATGTCCTTATAACTTTCATAAAGAATGGTACAAGACTACCAAAAAATATTGAACAAGATAAGGTGAGTAATGAAATAACTAAAAGCTTATGAGTTATGTAATTAACTTCGAATGGGGTGCTAAAGGAAGTGAGACCAGTCTCATTTGCACATAAACAATTATGTTAAAGATACTCACATAAGAGGGTGTTAGAAATCGTGTGTCAAGTCGCATTAACACCATGATTAAACAATTATGTTAAATATACTCACATATGAGGGTGTTAGAAATCGTGAGACAAGTCTCATTAACACCATGATTAAACAATTATGTTAAGATACTCAAATAAGAGGGTGTTAGAAATCGTGAGAAAAGTCTCATTAACACCATAATTAAACAATTATGTTAATGATACTCACATAGGAGGGTGTTAGAAATTGTGAGACAAGTCTCATTAACACCATGATGATAACGTAAGATTTAAGTTTACATTCATCAAGTATAGAAAGGGATGACAAGTCATCCATTGAGATAAGCATACCTCATACTAGAAGCAAGCTTCCATAATGGAAGAGTCAACTCTAAAAGTTGTAAAGTATAAGAAATTGAGCTAAGCACCGATAGACTAGTAATGAGCTTGTTCAAGCACATGTAAGCCTCATGAGATGAGACTACCACCAAGGTGGATAAGGGTCTCCAAATTCTCCAAGTCTTTGAACTATGTCGCCAGCATAGGTTACTAGCTAGTGGATCCACCTAAGAAAGCTAGGAAGTATTCGGTTTCACTTTGGCCGGTGAACCACCTCTTTTCAGTGTGGGGAAGACACTGGATTTCATGTTAGCTCAAATGATCTATGTCGGTTAAATTCTAAAGATTTTTTTTAAGAAAGTAAGAAAGAAAGAAAGAAACAAAGAAAGAAGTAGGAAGATTAGCGGTGTTCGGATAGGATCACCAAAGGGGAGAGGTTAGACTAAGTAATGATGTAAGTTATTCTTAGTCATTGCACAAAAAGATCCCAATGAAAGTCTTAAAAGAATATCATAAGTCAACCTAGCATGTTCAAAGTGAACGTGAGATCAAATAAGAAAAAATGTATGTTCAAGGTGAACAAAGTAAGAAAAAGCATAAGAATGTTAAATCATTAGTGTTTGATAAGAATGAAGTGTTAACAGTTATTGGTTTATGCCAATAAAGGGATCAAAACATAATGACCCATCAATTAGAGTATGAATATATGCCCCAGTATCTATCTATATAATTCAAATAATCAAACAATGGGCATAGCCAATAAAGATTGGCTTATAAAGACTTCATGCCCAATTTAACAAGAATGAAAAGAACAACTTGTGAGTAGGGTAGCCAAATCATTTCTTTAGTCTTTTGGATTACTTACTTGATTCATTGTAGCTATGGGACTACAATGAATCATTGCACTCGTAAGTAAAACATAAGATCAAAGGAGATCATTGAACTACATAACAGAAAGAAGAAAAGACTGAAAAATAAACTAAGTTTGGGAGAGGGAGCTCTCTGCTTAAGGGGAGCAAAAATATTAATTTTTTCTTGAGTTGTTATGTTCATGATTCCATGGTCTTATGTTCATATAGACAATGAGTTGTGTGCTTTAAATGCATGAAAATATGTCATATTCATAGCTAGATTCATAAATAACGAATTAGGAAAGTGAAGTTACTGCACTTTCCAAAAAATGGCATGTTGCAATAGGAAGAGCTTTCCTTGATCATGCATAGTCCTTATGTGTTTATGTGCATACAACCATACTTAGTAAAGTGTGTAGTAACCCTTATACAATTACTATTTCTAAAGGTGCAGGTCCTTGAAGAAGATTGAAGATCAGTTCAAGCTTTTTGGACTAGTATCTGCACACTTATTTAGGTCCTCTTGAGTTTGAAGATGCATACGCTTTATATTCGATATTTAGTGAATTAGACATAGCTAGCGGATGTTGTCCCTAGAGTTTCATTTCAAACATTTTTTCAAGCTTTTATATTAAGGCCGGCTTGGCAACTATTAATGATATTATGAATTCTTTATTTCAATTGTTCAATCTGTTAATAGATGGTTGTTTATCTTGAGCCGTTAGTAAATCACTCTTATGTAAGAATTATATGAAGTGTAAGTACACTTCAGTAAAGTTTTAAATTTTCCGCTAAATTTAATTGTATGGTTGTGACGAAATCTAAGAAGAGGCTTGTCTACGACATCTGAGAGGTTAACGACGCCGGTCTCATCTAGGGTATAGGACCCGAGTGTGACACCTTATAAAGCCACAAGTGCAATGACCAAGCAAAGCCCCATAACCTTACTTAATCAAGTAACCAAATAAGAATCATAAATAGTAACTTACTTCACATAACATGACCTTCAACACACATAAGTTCATACTTTAACAATAAAAACAAATTATATGTTCATAAGCATCATAATTATCATGTAAATTCATTTACCTTTATTATCATTTACATACATAATATTGATCTCCTAAAGCTCCTATCAAGGCAAACTAGTGCAAGGCATAGGTAGAGTCCCATACCCCTACCTAAGCTAAGTCAAACCCCACAAGTCACATTAGTTAGCCTATACATCATTACTTCATTTTAGTTTAGGGAACACTTGCCTTAACCGACATAGACCACATGAGCTAATGTGGAATCCGTTGTTATGAAACCTTACACCGATAGAAGGTGGTCTACCGACATGGGTAAAACCTAACATTAAAGTAGCATTCTAGGTGCATCCACTAGCTATTATTACTATGGTGGCAACATAGTATGGAACTTGGGGAGTAATAGGAAACATCACTCTACACCCTATTTGGGTCATGAGGCTATCCACCCCGTCATAACCGTAGTGAACCCTACCTTCCCTATGTGGGAAGGTGTCACCCTCTCACATACAAGATCACTCGATACTAAACTAGAGTCCCTTATTGAAATGTCTTTAATATCTTTATTCATCAATCATAGCTTAGTTTAGGTCATAGGGTCTAGCCCTTGTATAATCATCATCATAATAGCTCAATTGGAATTGCATGAGTTGAAGCCTTTCATCAGAATTCACATAAGTAAGGTTAACACTTTATAGCCTTTCATAATAAAGCATATTGGCAATCATCATCACCCTCATTACTTTACATCTTAATTAACCTCACAACCATAACAAGACATTTCAATTTAACATCATACCACCCTATCAATCCTAATCAAGGCATGCTCCAATACAATTATCATGACTTAATCACAGCTAATCGTAATTGAAACAAAGGATAAGATCACAAGACTTACCAAGTCTTCTTCAGAATTCATCATCATCAAGGTCTTACCATCAACCCTTAGTGCAACCCAATTAGGTCATCAAATCACCATAACTCAATAACCACCATAATCACAAGTATAGAATAGTCACTACATCATAATTCATTTGTAGATCAAAGCTTAGGATTAAGTCAATTCATCATACCCTAGATCACCTAACAAGAAATAGCATGAAAGACTATTCACCATACTAATTCATTTATAAACAGCATACAAACCTCATCTACAATTGATTCGACCCCTAACCAAGTTAATTGAATTATTAAAACTTTAATATACATCAAGATCACAACTTAGGGTTAGGGACTTGGGATCATACTCTCCAATTTAGAAAATACGATCATCAATTACTATAATCAAGTTAAAATACATGTTAATCAACTCAATACAACCTAAAGGAAATGTCAACAACTCAATTCACAACGTCAAATTCGGAATTGGATGAAACCCATTAGAAATCGCTAGTTTTGAAATCAATTTGAATGAACCCTTTGAGGAAAGAGGTCTCAAAGGTGAAGAGATACCATACCTTAATGTTTTGATGAGAATTTGGAGATGAATTCGCCACTTTCCAGCCCCTAATTCACCTCATAGACTTAGCTTCAATGGAGTCTTCCAATAGAGAGAGAAAGTAGAGAGATAATAGAGAGTTTGATTTGTAGAGTCTAATTAGTAAAATTGGGGTTGGGGATTTTATATGGGAGTTAAGTTAGTTAATTAGTCTCACCTTAATCCCTAACTAACCCCTAAATCATTTAATTAGTTAGACAACTTAATAATAAAATATGTGCAGCAACTTAAGACCCCTCACAGACGAGACCCCGTCGACGGTTTGGTCCCCCTATGTGCTGCACATTCGTCGTCTCGGTCAGAGACTTTTGCAGCTGGGGGCCTCCTCCTCAAGTCTAAGTGTGAGACAACGGAGGCATCGACGCCCCGTCAGTCCACTCACGGACCGTAGGTGGTTCTGTAGATTGCTCCCTACCAAGGTTTGTCTAAGTACGGACGGATGGTGGCATCGATGGTCCGTTGGTCCATGCACGGGCCGTGGGTTGCCCCGTCGATGCACACAGCCAACACTTGGCCAAGTGTGGGGTAACGGTGGCACCAACTATCCGTTGGTCCACACACGAACCATAGGCCCTCCCGTCGATGCACACTGCCCAGGCAGTGTTGCCAAGTTCCGCAAGGGTCCTCCTCAAGGTCCCTTGGTTGGTCGTTGGTGAGTCGTACCAGGACGTTTCGACCATGAAACATACCTAACACGTGTTACACACCTTTTCACCATATTTTGTTAAATTCTGACTCTTAACAACTAGTCAAATAGGCCAAGGCACACTAGCACCTCTTTGAACCAACTTTTGGACGTCATGGACGTTCTTGAACATTTTGGTTTCAAAACTTCATAAGTGACCTAAATTCATTAAACTAACATTAAAAACATTGTCTAGACTTCCCGACACCTATGCTAGGGTTAATGACACGTCTTGTGATCTCTAAATGTTACATTATCCGCCCCTTAGGAACATTCGTCCCCAAATGACACAAAAATTCTTTTCAAAGAAGGAATAGACTCAAGACTTGTAGCCCAACCATCATCATTTCAATACAACACAATATATTTCATTTTAATCAGGGCAATTCTAAACTTCAATTACCAACTATGAGACTCAACATTACTTCATGAGGTACTTCCTTCTCACAACAACCATTTGAGCTCAACATGACACACATGAGTCAATTAAAATCAAGTTCAACTTATCAACATGATACCAAACATTTCATAAAAACTCAACATGTCAAAATGCACAACATGACTCAAAACAAGCCATAAACAAAAATTTCAAATTTGAAGCAAAATCACTGAAGCTTTAGTGTGCACTTCACTATGCACATTTCAAAATTTCAACTTTTGCACATCTTCACCCAAAAATCAAGGGACTTCAATTTCTAATCATATTTATACTATTAAAAAGAATGACTAACCTCAATTTTCAAAAAGATGAGGGTACCGGGACTTCATGTCAGCCTCGGCCTCCCATGTTGCACCCTCAACTAAGTGATTTCTCCATAACACTTTTACGGATACTACCTCTTTGTTCCTCAACCTTTTCACTTCTATATCAAGAATTTGAACCGCAACGTCCTCATAAGAGAGGTTATCCTTGAAACCAAGGCCCTCAATAAGAAAAATGGATTCGGGATCACCCACACACTTCTTAAGCATAGAAACATGAAAAACCGGATGAACCGAAGCCAATTCACTAGGCAACCTCAACTCATAGTCAACCTTACCAACCCTTTTCAAGATCTCATAGGGACCCACATAACGAGGGATCAACTTCCCTTTCTTGCCAAATCTAACCACCCCCTTCATAGGAGAAATTCTTAAATACACTTTGTCACCTTCCTTAAACTCAAGATCCCTCCTCCTATTATCAGCATAGGACTTTTGCCGACTATAGTCTATTTGCAAATGACTTCTTGTTATATGAACGTTCTCCAAAGTCATATAAATCAAATCAGGACCAAGAATTGAAGACTAACCGACTTCAAACCACCCTATAGGAGACCTACACCTCCTACCATACAAGGCTTCATAGGGAGCCATGGAAATGGATGAATGAAAACTATTATTATAAGCAAACTCTACCAAACGCAAGTGCTTATCCCAACTCCCTTTGAAATCGATGATACAAGCTCTAACAATATCCTCAAGGGTTTGAATAGTATATTCCGCTTGACCATCTTTTTTAGGATGAAAAGCAGTACTCAACTTCACCTTAGTACCCAACCCTTCTTGAAACGACCTCCAAAACCTAAATGTGAATTGTGCACCCCTATCCGATATGATGGATAACAGAATACAATGGCGATACACAATCTCATCTATGAAGATCTTAGCATAACCTTCCGCCAAATAAGTGATGGGAATAAAGTGAGCGGATTTGGTCAACCTATCAACCACCACCCATATGGAGTCATATTGTTTTTGGGTCTTGGGCAAACCTACCTCAAAATCCATATTGATGTCTTCCCACATCCAAGTAGGAATTTGGATCTGTTGTAGTAAGACTCCTAGTTTTAGATGTTCGACCTTGACTTGTTTGCAATTTGGACACTTAGCAACAAACTCTGCTATGTCCTTTTTCAAAGCTTCACAAATACACCTCCCTAAGGTCATGATACATTTTTGTTGAATCCAGATGAATGGAATAGTGGGACCCATGAGCTTTTTCAAGAATACAATTCCTCAAATCATCTATATTGGTAACACATAATCGTCCTTGATATATGAATACACCATCTCCCACTAAGGAGAAAGACTCATTTAATTTTCCAAGAACCAATTCTTTCAACTCCATTAATGGTTTATCTAGGTGTTGTTTAGACTTCACCTCAACAACCAAAGATGATTTGGAGTTATGATGGACCATCGCACCACCATTTGGAGAACCTTCCAGTCTCACACCCAACCTAGCCAACCTATGAACCTCTTTCACTAGGTCCTTTTTGGCTTCTTCAACGTGAGACACACTACCCATAGACAATCGGCTTAGAGCATCCGCTACAACATTCGCCTTGCCCTGATGATAAGAACACTCATATCATAGTCTTTCAATAATTCAAGCCATATCCTTTGTCGGAGATTCAACTCCTTTTGGGTAAACACATATTGGAGACTTTTATGATCGGTGAACACATCAACATGGACACCATACAAATAATGCCTCCAAAATTTTAAAGCAAACACCACGGCAGCTAACTTAAGGTCATGAGTGGGATAGTTCCTCTCATGCACCTTAAGTTGCCTAGAAACATAGGCAATAACCTTACCATGTTGCATAAGTACACACCCCAAACCAACACGGGATGCATCACAATAAAGCACAAATCCATTTGTACCCTCCGGTAAAGTCAACACCTTAGCCGAAGTAAGC
>JABWTJ010001473.1:0-14790 GCA_016801875.1 Solanum sitiens
TCGGTTCGTAACCCCCGATCCCCTAATACTATGTGTCGGTACGTGACACTCCGATCCCCTAATTCTACGTGTCGGTTCGTGACACCCGATCCCCTAATACTATGTGTCGGTACGTGACACTCCGATCCCCTAATTCTACGTGTCGGTTCGTAACACCCGATCCCCTAATACTATGTGTCAGTACGTGACACTCCGATCCCCTAATTCTACGTGTCGGTTCGTGACACCCGATCCACTAACATCATTCTATCAATTCATCAAGCCTTCTTTTATACCAAGGCATCATCAATAACAATGGTAAATTAGGTTCTTCAAAGATTTTGGATTCAAAGCTTCATTATGCTTATTTTATCACAATCACATAATCACATTCATGCAAGCATACAATTAAGCATATAGAAGGGTTTACAATACCACCAATACATATCATTCACTATTAAGAGTTTACTACGAATAGTATCAAAACCATAACCTACCTTCACCAAGGATTCTTGATCAAGCAAGCAATCTCTCAAAGCTTTTTGTTTCCTTTTTGGTTGTCTCTCTCTATCGATCGTTCCTCTCTCTTCTCCTTGTTCTCTCTATTTTTCTTCTTCAAAAACCCTCTCTCTTTTCCCTAATTAGCATATAATTAGGTATAAAAGATGAGGAAATAACCCACTAAGTAACTCAAGGTCATCTCCTTTACACCCCCAAGAATTTGAGTTATTAATATTAACCCACTAAATTCATAATTATAGCAGGAATAGTCCAAAACGCCCCTTTAAAACTTACCCCAGAAATCACCCAGACTGGGATTAAGCAGACCTGTGGATGGTCCGTCGTTGCCTACGACCGGTCCGCCTGCACTTCCGTCATGACGGACAGAGAATTGCTCTCAGTACCCAATTCTCAAGAGTTGAAGTGTTTTGAAACGGAACCTCACAACGGTCCGTCATGTCTGTGACGGTCCGTCCTGCAGGTCCGTCACAGAGTTCAGAGAATTGCTCTCAGTACCCAATTCTCAAGAGTTGAAGTGTTTTGAAATGGAACCTCACAACGGTCCGTCATGTCTATGACGGTCCGTCCTGCAGGTCCGTCACAGAGTTCAGAGAGTCGATTTCAGCACTCAAATATAAGAATTCCAAGTGTTTCGAACCAGACACCCTCGACGGTCCGTCGTGCCCATGACGGTCCGTCGTTGGATACGTCGTCTCAGACAGTTTTCCAGAAATAAAATCTGCTGCTCAAAACGACTAAGCAGGTCGTTACACCTCTGAGAGGTCAACGACGCCGGTCTCGTTTGGGGTCTAGATTCCGGTCGTGACAAAGTTGGTATCAGAGCACTACGTTAAATTCCGATAATAATGAGTTCACATCAACCACATTGAGTAGTTTCTAAGTCATGGTAGTGAAGTGCACCACTATCCTGAATTAGAGACTGCATGATGCATAGGAAAATTTCCCTTCTTCTACTCTTTATCGTGCTAACTAGAGCTTTGACACTTTGTGTCATTCTAAGTATCTAACTTCCTTCTTGTGTGCACGCGTAGAAGAATACACACAATAATTAGGATGGCCAAGTGGTCTAAGGCGTCAGACTCAAGATCTAGCCCTCCCAAGAAGGGGCAGTGATATAAATGCCCAGCGTGAACGAAAGACGTTTGATAAGAGTGGTTGTTCGCATGGAGGTGAGTACATGGTAGGTTCTAAAGCCTGCTATGAGTATTGATGAAGAGGAGAAGGCTAAGTTGGCTGCTTACTAGCTCAAGGAGATGTCTTAGGTATGAATTACTTCATAAATGCTAGACTACCATAGACTATCGAAACAGGGTAGTAAGGTTAAGTTTCCGAATAAATTAGAATTAAAATGAATTAATGTTTGCATGTCATGTTGCTGTTTTTGTATAGCGTGGACATGATTTTTATGTTGCATGAGTTGTGAGGTGCATCAAGTTAAGTGCGATTGAGAAGGAAGTTCCTCAATCTCAAATATGAAGCTTCAGATAAGCTTGAGTAATATGCATTATCCAGAGTAAATGTGAAACAGAAATTCACAAAGAGTAAAGTCTCAAGTATGATAAGATTGATCTTCGTTCAGGGTATCATCAGCTTAGGTTTAGGGATGGAGATATCCCAAAGACAGCCTTTCGTACCCGTTATGGTCATTATGAGTTCTTAGTCATGTCATTTGGTCTCACGAATGCACCTGCTGCATTTATGGATCTCATGAACAGAGTCTTCCGTGAATACCTTGACTCTTTCGTGATAGTATTCATTGATGACATTCTCATCTACTCTATGACCAAGGAAGAGCATGAATAACATTTGAGACTAACCTTGCAGGTACTTAGACAACATTAGTTGTGCGCCAAATTCAGCAAGTGTGAATTTTGGCTTAGATTAGTGACCTTCCTGGGTCATGTTGTGTCCGATCAAGGCGTGGAGGTGGATCCCAGGAAGACTGAGGTTGTGAAGAACTGGCCAAAGCCTCTTACTCCCACTGACATCCGTAGCTTTCTGGGATTGGCTGGTTACTACCACAAGTTTGTGAAGGGCTGTTCTTCCATTGCTGCCTCATTGACAGCTTTGACTAAGAAGAAAGCCAAGTTTGAGTGGACGGAGACTTGTGAGAAGAGCTTCCAAGAGCTCAAGGACAGACTCACTTCAGCCCCGGTGCTTACTTTGCCTAAGTGTGGTGAGAATCACACTGTTTACTGTGATGCATCTAGGGTTGGTTTGGGTTGTGTTCTTATGCAGGTTGGTAGGGTGATAGCCTATGCGTCCAGACAGCTCAAGTTTCATGAGAAGAATTATCCCACTCATGTCCTGGAGTTGGCAGCTGTGGTGTTTGCACTGAAGTTGTGGAGGCACTACTTGTATGGAGTGCATGTGGATGTATTCACAAACGACAAGAGTCTCCAGTACGTTTTCACACAGAGGGAGTTGAATCTACGTCAGCGGAGATGGTTGGAGCTGTTGAAGGATTATGACATGAATATTCACTACCATCCAGGTAAGGCTAATGTTGTGGCTGATGCTTTGAGCAGGATGAGCATGGGAAGTACATCCCACATTGAGGATGAGAAGAAGGAGTTGGTGAAAGATGTACACAGACTGGCCAGACTAGGTGTGCGATTGGTTGACTCTACTAGTGGGGGTGTTTCAGTTCATCCTAGTTCTGAATCATCCTTGTTAGTTGAAGTCAAGCAGGGTCAGCATCTAGATCCTGTGTTGATGGAGCTGAAGGACTCAGTGTTGATAAAGATGAATGAGTCTTTCGCTTTGGGAGGTGATGGCATACTTAGGTATCAGGACAGGCTGTGTGTACCAGAGGTGGATGATTTGCGGACCAAGGTTATTGCAGAGGCCCATGGTTCTAGATATTCCATACATCCAGGTTCCACCAAGATGTATCATGATCTTAAGCAGATTTATTGGTGGGATGGCATGAAGAAGGACATTGCAGAATATGTGGCCAAGTGTCCTAATTGTCAGCAGGTTAAGGCAGAACATCTTAAGTATGGCGGTTTGGCTCATATTATTGAGTTTCCGACTTGGAAGTGGGAGTCCATTAATATGGACTTCGTGGTTGGTATTCTGAGGACTAGGAGGCAGCATGACTCCATATGGGTTATTGTGGACAGATTGACTAAGTCTGCCCACTTTATCCCTGCGAAGTCTACTTACAGAGTCGAGGATTATTCGAGACTCTACATTGATGAGATTGTGAGATGGCATGGGATTCCTTTGTGTATCATTTCAGATAGAGGAGCTCAGTTTACTTTACATTTCTGGAGATCTTTCCAGAAGAGCTTGGGCACGCAGGTAAAGCTTAGTACTGCCTTTCATCCTCAGACTGATGGGCAGGCAGAGCGCACCATTCATACATTGGAGGACATGTTGAGAGCGTGTGTGATTGACTTCAGGGGTAGCTGGGATGACCATCTGCCTTTGATAGAGTTCTCGTATAATAATTGCTATCACTCCAGCATTGGGATGGCACCGTTTGAGGCACTGTATGGTAGAAGGTGTAGATCTCCAGTTGGGTGGTTCGAGGCTGGAGAGTCATCCATTTTGGGTCCAGAGATCATTCATGATGCCTTAGAGAAGGTCAGAGTGATTAGGGACAGGTTGGATACTGCTTATAGTCGGCAGAAGTCATATGCAGATAACAGAAAATGGCCCTTAGAGTTTGATGTTGGTGACCAGGTCTATCTGAAGATATCACCTATGAAGGGGGCTATGAGGTTTGGCAGGAAGGGGAAGTTGAGTCTGAGGTATGTTGGGCCATACGAGATCCTACAGTGTGTGGGTGAGGTGGCCTATGAGTTGGCATTGCCTGCGGAGCTAGCTTCTATCCATCCAGTCTTTCATGTATCCATGTTAAAGAAGTGCCTAGGTGATCCAGCATCGATTCTACCTGTGGAAGGTTTGGGGGTCGATGAAGACTTGTCCTATGAGGAGGTACCTGTTGAGATCTTAGATGGACAGATCAAGCGGCTGAGGAACAAGGAGATTGCCACAGTGAAGGTATTGTGGAGAAATCGTCTTGTTGAGGGTGCTACGTGGGAGGCTGAGGCCGACATGAGATCCCGTTACCCTCATCTTTTCAGCTCTTGAGGTTAGACATCTTACTCTTAAGTCTAAGTTTCCTTATCTCTCCATATTTTGTTGCTATTGCTTGATTGTGCATAGTGATTATGTTATGATCTGGCTGGCATTACGCTATATAGTGGTAGTGTCATTCGGGGACGAATGTTCCTAAGGGGGGGGGGGGTTAATGTAACAACCCTAAAAATGAATAAGATAAGAAATGCTTAATGTGTCAAGAATGCCTACTATTATACCAGGGTTCACACGGATTGATGCGCGTAGAAACATACCTCAGAACCCTTGCTACAGTTAACCCAACTAACTTGGGGAGTTATTTGAGCTTTGAAAGGTTGGGTCCAACCATGTAGGGCTCTCGAATACGAAGATTTACTCGAAGGAGTCTTTACCTGACTTAAAAAGAGGAAATCTTAGGTTTAAAGGGTATAGGGGTAAAATGGTCTTCTTCCTGGCTAAGGGTAGTATCTTAATTACCCTAAATATATAATTAATTAATTATTTAATAAGGTGGAGGGTCAAATTGGGGAGAGAGAGCCGAAATTGAGTTCTTGAAGTTAAGTCTTGCACCACCCGGGTTCGAACCTAGGTGGAAGCAATGAATTTATGTGATTTTTATTTAAGCTATTGAATTAATGTAATTAATTAATAATTATTATTCATTAGCTGATTTAAAATAAAATAAAAATCAGATTTTTTATTAATTAACTAAACCTTATTTGACTAAGTCCTAAACTAGACTCCTAAGCCTAATCTAACTCCCACTCTCTCAGGTCTATCTCTCAACTCTCACGCTCAATCTCTCCCATTCTTTCACACGATATTTCTCTGCCAAAATAAGATACAAAAGCAGAAAAATAAACCAAGTTCTTCACACTTGAAGAACTCACACGAAATCACAAGAAAACAAACTTTCATCGCACACTAGGCTAAGGGAGGTTGTCATTCGAGTGGAGTTGATATTGAGGAGGCTTAGACGAGTTCTTCAGTGGAGTTTTTGGGTAGCAACTTCAAGTTTTGAACGTCAAAATAAGGTATGGGTTTTCTTCTCTAGTGGTCCCTTTTTCAAGAGACCCCTTAAGGTTCATATTGTTCATTCGAAAACTAGGATTGTTTCCCCTTTTGCATGCCCCTGTCACTAGCTCCCAATGAATCGTAGGTTGGGTATGATTTCTGGTAGATTTAGGTATGTTATGATTTCGTGATGAACATGATTTTGATTGTATACTTGAAATCGTAGGAAAGACAACCATGTATTCGAAAGTTTGTGCAAGTGTGTGTAAGTGCAAAAAGGTTACTGTGAATGTACTGTGAATGAGCTTTCGATTTAGGCTTCAAGTTTGATAATGTTTTGGTTGTCATTTTACGTGTATAAACCTTTGTAAATCGTGATGTTCATTGAAATGGAAGTGGGCCTGATTGGAGTGTCAATAGTTTGGCTAAATGAATCCATGAAATACACCCAAAAAGTGTTAAACGATCCATGAATCTTCCCAAGTTTTCAAGTGGAAATATTGATGAAAATAAGTTAAGAAAATGATCAAGTGTACAGCCAAAAATACAATTTTAGTTTAGGCTAAAGTTTAGTGAAGAAATCTGGAAAGTTTAATGAATTTTAAAGGGGTGAGACCACCAAGATTCGAACCAGTGACCTCACCAGTGTGACAATTTAAATTCGCGAAAAGGAAAAGGGTTGGGGGGGATTCAAAATTGGGTCTACTGGTTGAGAAAGGAGAGAGCAAAAATTTAAATAAATAAAATAGGAGGTGTGGGATTCGAACCCACGACCTCCAGGCAGCGAATGAAGGGAACTAAAATTAAAAGAAATAAAGTGTGAGGCGTGGGAATCGAACCCACGACCTCAAGGCTGGAACGGAGAATGGGCGAATTAAATAAGAAAATAAAGTGAGGTTGTGGGGGCTCGATCCCACAACCTCAATGTCTGCGCATAAGCTAAGGCAAGTTTTAAATAAAAATAAATTAAGGAGGCTGTGGGTTTTTTAACCCACAACCTCCCAATTCCCAGCGAAATAAAGAGTAAAATAAAAGAGGTTGTGGGGGTTTGATCCCACAACCTCTTGGTCTAGGCGAATTGGTCAATGCAAATTTTAAATGAAAACTAAAAAGGGGTTGTGGGGGTTCGATCCCACAACCCTTCGGCCAATTAAGAGGAGAATCCAAGGAGAAAAATAAAGACAGAATGTTGATGTTGGGGCTCGATCTAGGGTCCCAATGTCATGAAGACTATAAATAAAGTCAAGGAAAAATGAAAGTATTGTCTAAGTGGTTCGAACTTGGGTTCCCTTGCCCAAATTTCCGTATTGATACATAAGTCATACATGAATTAAATGTTCAAGAATAATGCCACCTACTTAGATCGAAATCAAGATCTTGGCATATATACAAGATACATAAGTCTTGTACTACATAATCTTAGGAAGATATGAGTCACTTAACGAACTATGAATGAAGCCTCATGGCTTGTATGTATAGACCCATAAGTCTAGCATACGTTTAAAAATAAGTGAACCTAAGATGTATGTAATGAAATGAAGTAACCCTAGAAGGGTTAAGTACGAGTGTAAAACACACTAAATGGCCAATTGCATTGGCATACGATGAAATGATTATTATGTAATGAAATAACAAAACCCTAGAAGGTTTAAGTAAGAGTGTGAAACACACAAATGGCCAAGTATATTGGCATATGATGAAATGAACATTCACGTAAAATGGGGTGAGTAATTATGAAGAGCAATTGTGCTAATATTAATGAATGTGGTGACAACATGATATGAGGCTAATGTAAAAGATTAGAACAAAATCAAGCATGGCTAATTCCACAAGATCATCATGAGTGACTTTATCAAGGATGTGTATTGGGCAATTTTTATACACTCTTTCTTCTCTAATGTCGTCTCCTATGGGAGTACTTACTAGAATCGGCTCATGCAAGATTTCAGAAAACATATCAAACCTGCTAACTATCAAAAGAGTAACAAAGGATAGAGTAGATCCTGGATCTAACAATGCATACACTGGGGAAGTAAAGACATGCAACGTACCCATGAAAACATCAGCTGACTTCTCTTGCTCTTCTCTACCTTTCAGCGCATAAAATTGGTTCCTCTTAGGAGGTTCGGCTGCAGCATTTGTATTCGGCCGAGGCTGAGCACATGCCCTGGCCTCATTCATCGTTTGAGGACAATCTCGGACCATCTGTCCAGTCTTTCCACACCCGTAGCAGGTGTTAGTACCTACTAAACATTCACCCCCATGAGGACATCCACATTTACCACAAAGCTTGCTTTTTCGCTTGATGTTCCGATCATTGCTCCTTCTGGGGCCAGACTCATTCACTTTGGCATTCGAATTCCCTGAAAAAGCAGAATTACTTGAATGTTTCTTGAACTTAGGCCTGTTCTGGACTCCAAATGAGCCCCTACCCGAGCTAGAACCAGTATGATCCGCAGGCTTAGGCTTCTTGCTTTCATGAACTCTCCTCTTACGGCGGCTCTCCTCCACTTGCTGAGCATGCACCATCAACCTTCCCAGATCCATGATATCATGCAACATGGCTGCCCGACAATCTTCCACTAGATCCTCCGACACGCCAGTCACAAACCTGCTCATTTCATCCCTGCTATTTACCACCAGAGAAGAAGCATACTTTGAGAGTTTAACGAATTTCAAGGAATACACCTTGACTGACATACCTCTCTGTCTCGGGTTGATGAACTCTTCAACCTTGGCTTCTCGTTGCTCTCTGGGGAAGAATCTCTCCAGAAAGGCAGTGTTGAGAACATCCCAAGTGATGGGAACATCTCCACGTGCTCGGCTACCATCCTACATCCAGTACCAAATCTGTGCCACATCCTTGAGTTGATATGCAGTCAAATCAGCCTTCACCTCCTCATCTACTCCCATGGCACAAAGGATCTTGTGGTCCTCATCCACGAACTCGTGGGGATCCTCATTGGTCTTGGATCCATTGTAAACTGGGGGGTTCATTCTGGTGGAGTCCCTCGGCCTGCTAGCCATGGTGCTAGAATGAGGGTTCTCTCTGGGAGCACCCTCTCTCGCGGCTTGAGTCGTGATGTCTTGAGCCTGAGTAGTGATGGACTGTGCCATCTGCAGCAAAGCATTCCTCACTTCACCATCTGTCATCCCAGCTGGATTGACAGGCACTTGATCAGCAGCAATTGGGGCTTGGGGAGGAACTTGATTTATTCCAGCAGCTGCCTCACCTACCCTCCTACCAGTATTTCTCCTCGTATTCATTATCTGCACTTAGATACAAGAAGAGAGTTAGATTCTTAATGACACAATTATGTCACAATTCCACATAGCACGATAAAGAGTAGAAGAAGGGAAAATTTCCTAAGCATTATGCAGTCTATAATTCATGATAGTGGTGCACTTCATTACCATAACTTAGAAACTACCTAACGTGGTTGATATGAGCCTAATGTCTTGATGTTTAACCTGATGCTATGATACCAAGTTTGTCACGACCTGGATTCTAGAATTTGAATCGCAACCGGCGTCGTTGACCTCTCAGAGGTCGCAGACAAGCCTCTTCTTGCATTCATCACATTCATACGGTTAATTTTAGAGGAAAATTTAAAACTTTTTGTTTATAGTTGAAGTATACATAGACTTTGTATAAACGTGTATTTTTAAGGAAGTTCATTGCTCATATATCAACTATCTAATTATAGAAACATACAACTTGAAAGAAATGGAATCTCATGTCATAAATAATACTTGCCAAAACGGCACTATTACAAGCGTCTGAATAAAATAGGAAAGAAACACTAGTGGAACATACTCCACTAGTTCAAACCTACTATTAAGCAAGAAATGTAAAGGCAGGCATCTTCGAATGTATGAGGACCTACCAAGTCCGGATGAAATCTCTGAGTCCGAAGAGCTGCAATGATGCCTTCAACGTCCACCTGAGCCTGCACCTAAAATATTAATATTGTATGGAATTAGTACACACTTGTTCTAAGTATGGGTATATGCAGCAACACATATCGGTAATGCATGAACTAGAATGGCTATTCCTAATCAACATGCTTTCTTAGGAGATCAAGTCTCTTGACTTGCCTAATTCGTAATAGGAAGGTCATACCATGAATATGTCTCACATTATACACATATAGGTTCACATAACATACATTTCATGTTTCATATATTATACATTTCATATCCACAAGACCTTGGAATCATGGACGTAGCATTAAGACATCTCAAGTGAGGGCCCAACATACCCGAGGGCCTTCTTTAGCAAACACAGAGTCTGTTTTATTCGTTCATTCGTACTTCACATTATTCATTTCATTCATTCGTAGGCTGATGTAAACATCAGCTATACCTAGGATAAAGTTTAAGACTCTCATCGGGATCATGAAGTGCAATGACCAAGAATGACCTAATGTCATTACTTGAATCTGGTTTCACCTCCTGATTGTCTTGCACAAACACCTTCGGTATCGTTCATTTCATTATCTTTCATACTTTGAGGAACTTCAGCCTTAACAGACATAGATCATATGATCATCATGAAATCCGGTGTCTCCCCCACATCGAAAAGAGGTGGAGTCACTGGCCAAAGTGAAACCAAAACATGCTAGCTTTAGGGACTCGAACCAAGCTAGTTACCTATGTTGGCAACATAGTTCAAATACTAGGAGATTTAGGGAGACCCATACCCACCTTGGTGGACAGTCTCATCTCATGAGATTTATGTGAACCTCCGCCCTTCCCGAGAGAAGGCATCACCACTCATAGCTAGCCTATTGGTGCTTAGTTTAAAGTTCTTATTTACATTCAACTCATACATCATCGAAGCTTGCTTCTTAGCATCAGGTAGTCATAGCTCATTAGATAATTTCTCATCACTTCTTTATGTATTAAGTGTGAATTGTCCTTACACTTACATATAGAATGTGATTGAGACTTGTCTCTTAATATTCCACACTCTCTTAGGTGAGTACTTTTAGTGACCTTTACTTAGGCTTGGTTGATACTTGTCTCACCATTCATCTTAGCCTTTTATCATGTTGTCACCATTTTCATTAGCTTCATAGTTTAACATAATTACTCACCTCATTACGTGAATGTTCATTTCTTCATCTTGCCATTAACTTACATCATATGCCATGAACATGGCCTTTAGTGTACCTTACACTCCTGGTAGTACCCCTTTCGGGTTACTCATATTTGGCTAAGTGTTTCATGATCATATAAGTGTATATTGTGCAAGACTTATGCATCTTACACATTCGGCCAAGGGGACCCGAGTTCGAGTCCTACTGGCTGCGTTTTGTTTTATTATTTGTAAGGCTTATGTGCCTCACAATTTCGGTCAAGAGGAATCGTGTTCGAATCCCTTGGGCAGCATATAATTTTTTATTATATGTGAGACTTATGTATCTCACACATTTGGCCTTGAAGACGGGTTCGATTCCCTCTCTCACAATATTTCTTTTTCTTTTAATTCAAGGCCTCTTCTCTTAGTGTTAGGACCTAGAGGTCTCGGGTTCCACCCTCCAAGGTAGCATCTCTTTTTCTTTATTTGTTTTTACAAGTGGTTAATAGAGACTTAGTCAATTAGTATAGGCCTTTGGTTCATTTTCTTGAATTTAGCCTAGACGCTTAGATTAGAGTTTTACATGAAATTTTAACCAATACTTTGTTCTAACATAATGTCCATCTACCCGTAGCACCTCTTAAGTTCTAAGGCGTCACATTTTAACCCAACTTTGTAATCACAGTACACTTACGTATTGGTATGTATTAACCTTTGTTGTGCAACGATTTTTTTAGTTTCTATAATGAAGCATTCGGGTTCATTAAAACCTTAGGTTAGTATTTAGTCCTTGTGGAATTAACATAAAAGTTCCTTTGTGTAATTGAGAGCATGACCGAGAGTCTTAGATTCCAAAGAATCGGCAGCCTAACATTTTGTTAAGGGACCATAACTTCATTTTCTTATTCACGAACATCATGATTTCTTCTTGCATGTTAAACACACAACATTATGTAACACATAATTCACATTTTCTTCACGTAATCCGTAAAAACATAATCACGGGAAAACAGCATACTTAAGCACATATAACCTTCAACATTTGAACGTACATAACAACATCATAATCAGTCCGAGAACACTCATTGCACACAATCACAATCATTCCTAAAATCATCTACCAGAAGTCATACCAACGCATGCATCAATCGTTCATAGGATCTAATGACAGGGGCATGCAACGGGGACAACCTTAGTTTTTAGATTGGAATTGAACTGAGCCTTAGGGGACTCTTGGGAAACGGACCAAAAGAGAAGAAAACCCATACCTTTTCAACGTTGACAACCAGCCACTAACACGTCCTAACCCACGCACAAAACCTCTCTTCCGAGCCTTGGTTCTTGCTCACAAGTGAATTCTTTTACTTGATTTCATAAAGCACTTAGGCGAATAATTTGTTCTTTTCTTTTTTGATTGATGAAGCCGAGAACTCTTTGAACTAGTAGACTTATTTTACTTTTCTATTTTTGAAGTGTAAGGTAAATATGAAAACGTTGGTGGATATATAATGTGTTAAGAGTGCACATTGAGTACACTCCTAGTGGGAGTCGTGCGCCTCTTGCTTGGGGAGTTTGTTGTTGACTTATTCAACATACTTTAGATGATAAAATCAGATTATAATCTTCATATTAAGTTACTATAATGCCCCTCCTGATTTTTGTCTAATTAAAATCATTTAAATCGTCCCTTTTTGTGCCTCCAACTCGGTTTGAACCCGAGTGTGGAGATCCGGTCAAACTCGGGTTTGACCACCGAGCTTTGATCCATTTTGACTAATTAAAAACATTATTTAATTTATTAAATATCAGCCTAGGGTAGTTACTATACTACCCCTAGCCCCGAAATTACCTTTTTACCCCTAGAACCCTTAACACCTAGCACTAACCCTCTAAGTCCGGTTAAGACTCACCCGGGTGAATCCTAGTGTTCGGGTACCTAACATGGCTGGAACCAACCATGCCTAGCTCAACCAACTCACCAAGTTGGTTGGCTTGGCTGGTGCATAGTCCCAGGGGTCCGGTTCCACGTGCATCAAGCCGTGTGAACTCGGTCTAACCTATGTACTCTAGGTACGCTTAGGTCTTACTTAGCATAGTCGTTTTCAGGTTATTACACATGAGGTGCCTTTACTGCAGTTCAAGTCTGTGGATGGTTGAGGAAGTTTTTCATACTCTTAAACTTAGCTAGTAGTTCCTTAGTTCTTCTGTTACTCATCAGACTTATGGGGGTCTATTTGGTTTATTTAAATTCATTTGTGCATGAGTGTAACTTCTAGCTTATGGTAGTCTAGTTGGGTTATAGTTACCTATTTATTTTATCGCCTTCTCCTAGACTCGTGTGCTTTGCAGATAGGTTTTTTTCTGTTTTGTTCTATGACCTCTACTTGGTTTGCTTTTTTGCTTTTCATTATTGTCTTTATTTTTCTAGCTTAGTGAGACTATGGTGCCTACTGGTGCTTGTTGTTTTGGTACTCATACTGCACTCTTCATCTATTTTTATGATGAAGATCCAAGCACAGGTTGTCAACGTTGAGCTTGAGTTAATTGCGGGCTTCTTCGGAGACTAAGGGTCAGCTTATAGCATCCCGATTTAGCCTATACGAGACACGTCTTTTGTATATGATACAAATATGTATTTTTGTCCACTTTTGGGGACTTGTACTCTTTTTATTAGCTCGGTACTTATGTCCACAAAATCGTGGAATTGAATCTGTTATACTTCATTTTAACTCGGGGTCAAATAGTGTACAACGTATTGGTGATTCTTATGCTAAATTAAAGAGTTTCCACCTAATTATTTTAAAGATGAATTAGGACACGTATTTTGCTAAATTGATTCTAAGTTAACTCTAAATTAAGGTTTGCTTGATCTTATATGATTCTAGGTAAGGATTTCAGCTATCTTAAAGGGAAGGGGTAAATCATTCTTCAAGATTTGTTAAAAAATAATTTACCGGCCAAATTAGGTTAATTAAAAAACAATTATGTTATATACTATTGAAATGTTTAAGACAATGTTTGTATCTAATATATTTAGATCAAAAATCCTTATGAAAAAACATTAATGTATAAAATATTAATACGTGCTAACTTTACATATGAAGACCCCCCAAAAATTGAGATAATACTTATCATAACTTTTAAAACATTAAACTCGGTAAGAGTTGATTTTAAAATTGGCAAAATTCTATAATGGACTCTTGTACTTGTATGTGTTTGTATTTCTACTTAATCATTTACATATTAAACTCTTAAACTCAATCAAAAGATGATTTTTAAATCCCTCCTATCATGTGTGTCGCTCACTCTGCCTTAAATAGATTATATGGCAAATCCATGTCACAAAAATAAATACCATGTCATAATTATATTTATTGACTATTGTAAAAATTATTATTCAAAATATTATATAAAAGGTAAACTAATTCTTTCAAAAAAAAAAACTATTTCTCTCACCTCCCATCTAGCTTCCCTCCACCTTCACCTCCCCCAAACCGCAACCAGACACCACCATCCTCACATTCACCATTATCATCACCTTCATTCTCTTTTGTTTTTTCTTCCTTTTTTTCTTCATAAAAAGAAAAGGAACATCGAGAATGAAAGTCTTAAAAGAATCTTGAATCTTGAAAATATACATCATCAACAACATAATGACCAAGAAACCCAAAAAACCAGTTGTAATTGTAGCTCGAATAACTACCAATAGATAGAGGAGAGAACAAATTAGAAAAATCACAGATCGATTTGAATGTAAAGTTCGATGCCGATTTGTGAGGAAAAAAGAGGGGACTGAGAAAAAATAGGAAATGGGTCACTTGAAATTTTAGTGTGTCAATGTTGGAAGCACACACAATAAGAGATGGATAGATATGCTGAAGACGATGACAATAAAGTATGACAAAGGAAAAAGGAGACTGTGGCGTGGATAAGGTTGACTCAGGTGAGGAGTTGATTGAAAAAGAGGATGATGTCTAGAAATAACTTATGTGGGAGAGAAGAAGACCCTTTTTTATGATTTTATTTGGAAGAAATTATATATTTATTTTTTAAAATCAATTATTTGTAATGTTACCATTTTATAATTTAGTATGATCTTCACT
>JABWTJ010001474.1:0-13582 GCA_016801875.1 Solanum sitiens
CCCGGTCTCCAAGAAACTAAATCACAAAGGTAGAGTTAACAACTTTGTGGCACTACCAGGAGAATCAGTTAGTAGTTCTTGGGATAGGTTCACTTCATTTCTGAGAAGTGTCCCCAATCACCGCATAGATGATGAGTCACTCAAAGAATACTTCTACCGGGGACAGGATGATAATAATAAAGCGGTATTGGATACTATAGCAGGTGGTTCTTATGGGGAGTGTCCTTATGCTGAAATTGCCGAAAAATTAGAGAAAATTTCCCGAAATAATAAAGCATGGAGTACTAGAAAGACAGATACTGGGAGAAATACTTTTGCAGGGCAATCCACACACAACCCAGCCACAGATGAGATTCGTGAAGAGATGGCACAGATGAGAACTGAGCTTGGGTTAGTGTTAAAACATGTCACTGGGGGTGCAGAAAAGATAAACGCAGTGAACTACTTGTCTAAACCACCACCACCAACTGATGAATATTATTATGAGGAAGATTCTTATGCAGTAAATGATCAGACGGGGGGTTTCCGACCAAATGCCCAAGGCTCCAATCAGGAGAATTGGCGCCAAGGTCAAGGAAATCAAGGTCGGAACTATGGTAACTACAACCGCGAGGGTAATTATGTTCGTGATGGAAATTACAACCGCGACAACAACTTCAACAGGGGTAACTATGGTAACAGAAATGAGAGGAGTGGGCCCTATGTTCCTCCTCAAAATCGTGAAGTTGCTCCTAGGGATGGTGGAGGTAGTATGGCGCGAGTTGAGGATATGTTGCACAAGATGATGAGGAGGTTCGATGCTAGTGATGAGCACACCAAAGAGTTAAGGAGTGATGTAGCAGGTATTGGACAGAAAGTTGATACACATGCCATATCAATCAAGCAGCTTGAATTGCAAATGGCTCAATTATCTGCAACTGTGAACACACGGCAACCGGGCACTCTTCCTAGCAACACTGTCCAAAATCCGAAAAATGATGGACACTGCATGGCAATTACTACTCGTGGTGGTAAACAAACTATTGACCCACCTATGCCGTCTATTGTGGAAAAGGTGATGAAAGACAATGATGAAGTGGTAGAGGTTAGTGATGAAGTAGAAGATAACACTGAGGAAGTTGCTGAAGTACCTAAAAAGGTAACTCCCATGCCTAGACCTCCACCCCCCTTTCCTCAAAGATTAGTGAAAAAGACCGAAGATGGCAAATATCGGCGTTTTATAACAATGTTGAAGCAACTTTCTATCAATGTTCCTTTGGTAGAAGCTCTTGAACAAATGCCCGGTTATGCCAAGTTTATGAAAGATTTGGTTACAAAGAAAAGATCGGTCACTTTTGAGGATGATGACAGAATGCAGCATTGTAGTGCTATTGCTACAAGGTCGTTAGTGCAAAAGAAAGAAGATCCGGGTGCATTTACTATTCCTTGTACAATCGGGTTATTACATTTTGCGAAAGCATTATGTGATCTGGGGGCAAGCATAAATCTCATGCCCCTCTCGATTTATAAGAAGTTGGGTTTGGGTGACCCAAAGCCCACTGCGATGCGGCTACTGATGGCCGATCGAACAGTAAAAAGGCCTATAGGGATACTCCATGATGTGCTAGTAAAAGTGGAGTCGTTCATATTTCCAGCAGATTTTGTCATTCTTGATTGTGAAGTCGATTTTGAGGTGCCTATTATTCTTGGGAGGCCATTCCTTGCTACGGGTAGAGCTTTAGTTGATATGGAAAAAGGGCAGATGAAATTTCGGTTGAACAATGAAGAAGTGACTTTCAACATTTGTAGGTCCATGCGGCAGAGTGGTGAGCTCCAATCGGTATCTGCCATATCCTACAAAATTGGTGAATCATCCAAGACACAAATAGAAGAACGACTAGGTGTAGAAGCACTGGCGGCAGTGATAATGAATCTTGATAATGAAGGCATTGAAGAATATATGTCATTAGTTGCTGCCCTTGATCGTGGTAATGTCCGGTTTAAACCGAAGAAATATGAGCTAGACATGAAGAATCGCGAGTCTCCACCCGCTAAACCATCCATTGAGGAGGCTCCAAAGCTAGAACTAAAAGCTCTCCCACCTCATCTAAGGTATGAATTCTTAGGAACCGGTGACACATTACCGGTAATCATTGCATCAGATCTAAATGAACAACAAGTTGAGAGTCTGGTCAAAGTGCTAAAAAGGTTCAAAAGAGCTATTGGGTGGACCATTGCGGACATTATTGGGATCCCTCCTGGTATTTGTTCTCATAAAATCCAACTCATGCCCGATCATAAGCCAAGTATTGAGCACCAGAGACGCTTAAACCCACCTATGCAAGAGGTCGTGAAGAAGGAAATCATAAAGTGGTTAGATGCAGGAGTAATTTATCCAATCGCCGATAGTAGTTGGGTATGTCCTGTTCAGTGTGTACCTAAGAAAGGGGGAATGACTGTGGTCCCCAATGAAAAAAATGAACTGGTTCCAATGAGGCCGGTGACTGGATGGAGGGTGTGTATGGATTATCGGAAATTAAATGCATGGACCGAAAAGGACCATTTTCCCATGCCCTTCATGGATCAGATGTTGGATAGACTCGCCGGAAAAGGGTGGTACTGTTTTCTTGATGGTTATTCAGGGTATAATCAGATCTCTATTGCACCAGAAGATCAAGAGAAGACCACTTTTACCTGTCCATATGGGACCTTTGCGTTCAAGAGAATGCCGTTTGGGTTGTGCAATGCACCCGCCACATTTCAGAGATGTATGATGTCTATATTCTCCGACATGGTGGAAGATACTATTGAGGTCTTTATGGATGATTTTTCAGTGGTTGGTGAAACTTTCGAGCAATGTTTGAGCCATTTGTCTGAGGTTCTTAAGAGATGTGAAGATTGCAATTTAGTTCTCAATTGGGAAAAATGCCACTTCATGGTCAAAGAAGGTATTGTTTTGGGCCATCGTATTTCAGAAAAAGGCATAGAAGTTGATCGAGCCAAAGTCGAGGTGATAGAGAAACTTCCTCCACCTATCTCCGTAAAAGGTGTGAGAAGCTTTCTTGGGCATGCAGGTTTTTACAGGAGATTCATCAAAGATTTCTCAAAAATTGCACATCCATTGTTCAAACTGTTGGAGAAAGATTGTAAGTTTTCTTTTGATGAATCCTGTCTGAAAGCATTCGGCGATCTCAAAGAAAAACTGGTATCTGCACCTATCATTATTTCTCCGGATTGGAACAGTCCATTTGAGGTAATGTGTGATGCGAGTGGGGTTGCCCTTGGTGTGGTATTGGGACAAAGAAGGGACAAAATCCTTCATCCCATTTACTATGCTAGTAAAGCCCTCAATGAAGCTCAGAAGAACTATACAGTCACTGAACAAGAGCTCCTTGCTGTAGTATTTGCGTTTGAAAAATTTTGCTCCTATTTGCTAGGTACTAGAGTCATAGTGCATACTGACCATTCAGCCCTGAGATATTTGATGGCGAAGAAGGACGCAAAACCAAGGTTAATTCGTTGGGTATTACTACTGCAAGAATTTGACTTTGAGGTAAGGGATAGAAAAGGGACCGAAAATCAAGTTGCTGATCACTTGTCCCGTTTAGAAGATGAAGCTATGAGAGAGTTGGGGGATAAGACTGATATTGATGACACGTTCCCCGATGAGCATGTCTTGGCTGCCTCACAAGACCTGATTCCGTGGTTTGCAGATTTTGCGAACTACCTAGCTAGTGATCTTGTTCCATCGGACTTGTCTTTTCATCAAAGGAAAAAGTTCATGTACGATGTGAAGAAATTCTTTTGGGATGAACCATACTTATACAGGAGTTGTGCTGACGGGCTTATTCGGCGTTGTGTGCCAGAAGTCGAGATGTTGAGTATTTTAGAGGCATGCCATTCCTCACCCTTTGGTGGACATCATAGTGGTGTACGGACTGCTCACAAGATCTTCCAAAGTGGTTACTATTGGCCAACTATTCATCAAGATGCTCATGAGTTCGCCAAAGCATGTGATAGATGTCAAAGAGATGGCGGCATTTCAAGAAAGCAAGAGCTCCCTCTAAATCCCATTCTTGTAATTGAGTTATTTGATGTTTGGGGTATTGACTTTATGGGTCCGTTTGTGAGTTCTCATGGAATGAAGTATATTTTAGTAGCAGTGGATTATGTATCCAAGTGGGTGGAAGCTATCGCCCTCGCAAACAATGAAGGGAAGAGTGTCACTGCATTCTTGAAAAAGAATATATTTTCTCGATTTGGTACCCCACGGGCAATTATTAGTGATGGGGGATCCCACTTTTGCAACAAATTGTTCAAGGGATTATTGGAGAAATATGGGGTTCGCCATAATGTGGCCACTCCTTACCATCCTCAAACTAGTGGGCAAGTTGAAGTATCAAATAGGGAAATCAAACAGATTTTGTCGAAAACAGTGAACGCTAGTAGAACAGATTGGTCAAGGAGGCTTGATGATGCTCTTTGGGCTTACCGGACAGCATATAAGACTCCCATAGGTATGTCCCCATACCAACTAGTATATGGGAAAGCATGTCATCTTCCGGTTGAATTAGAGCATAAAGCCATGTGGGCTATGAAGAAGCTAAAAATGGACTGGAACGAAGCTGCGGAACAACGATTAAATGGGTTAAATGAACTCGATGAATTTCGCCTTAAGGCTTATGAAAGCTCAGCCCTCTACAAAGAGAAGATGAAGAAGTACCATGACCTAAAAATCGAGAAACGAGAGTTTATGATTGGGGATTCGGTGCTTTTATTCAACTCTAGATTGCGCTTGTTTCCGGGCAAGCTAAAGTCTAAATGGACTGGACTGTACTTGATCACCAAATTATTCCCTCATGGAGCCGTTGAGTTGGAAAACAAGGAAGGTGTGCGGTTTAAGGTGAACGGACAACGTCTCAAAATCTATATTGGTCATGCGGAATCGGCGAATGAGGTGGTTGAGGCATATTATCTTGATGAAGTCTGAGTAATCAAGTGTCCTCAGTCGTGCCGCGACGTTAAATCAGGCGCTGGTTGGGAGGCAACCCAATAGTTATCATCTAATCACGTTTATAGTTTTTGTGTTTTTCTCTTTCTAGTAACAGTAACATTTTCTATTTATTGGTTGTAAATTTTCAGTTAGCACATCTACAGGAAGTACTGCAGACAAGTTACTCTACATCAGTCACTGACGGATACATCGACGGACCGTCACGCCTGTGACGGACCGTCGCATGACTCCGTCGTGCCAGGTACGCTCTCTTGTAATTTTGAAAAACTAGGGCACAGGCGACGGATCGTCACAACTGCGACGAACCGTCATCGGGGTTTCGTCAAGCCATTACCCGGCTACCCGACCCGACCCGGCTTCAGAATTTTAAAAGTTTAAAACGTTTTAAACCCCCCCACCCCTTCATTATCAGTTTTCACTTAATCTTCCCTCCATTTTCTCCCCTTCCAACTTCACTCTCTTCCCAAATTCCCCATCTTCTCCCATTTTTCATCCCAAAATTTTCCCTCTTGGTCGGAATTTGCTGCAGTGATTCTTAGCCTTCTAACTTGAGTGCCATCATTTGTGCATTATTGTCTCCTCTTCCAAGGTATGTATTCCTGAAACTCTACCCTTTACTATTTTTTTTTTTTGGTTGTTTTACTGTTTTTCCCTATTGATTGCATATGGGTTTCTGCTTTTGCCTAGATATTATCTAACTTAGGTCTGTAATTCCACAAACTGCCTGGACAATACTAGAGAAATTAGGGCTTTAAAACTTACCAATTTGGGTTGTCATTCTGACTCACATGGGGTAAAACTTGGCACCCCTCAGTTCTGTCTCTGTTTCACAGCACGACAACCCGATGACGGACCGTCATACCCATGACGGTCCGTCCTGCACAATCGTCGTGACGGTCAGAGACCCCTACCGTCGTGACGGTCAGAGACCCCTGTCCTAGGGGTCTCAACACTTTTTCTAAGTGTCCACTGACGGACACATGTGACGGACCGTCATATCCATGACGGTCCGTCCTACACAACCGTCGTGACGGTCAGAGACCCCTGTCCTAGGGGTGTCAACACTTTTTCTAAGTGTCCACTGACGGACATATGTGACGGACCGTCATACCCATGACGGTCCGTCCTGCACAACCGTCGTGATGGTCAGAGACCCCTGTCCTAGGGGTCTCAACACTTTCTCCAAGTGTCCTCTGACGGACACATGTGACGGACCGTCATACCCATGACGGTCCTTCCTGCACAACCGTCGTGACGGTCAGAGACCCCTATCCTATGGGTCTCAACACTTTTTCCAAGTGTCCTCTGACGGACACTTGCGACGGACCGTCATACCCATGACGGTCCATCCTGCTTAACCGTCGTATCGGTCTGAGACTTTCCCTCTGATATTTTATGTTGCCAAGTATTACATGACGGACTGCATGACGGTCCGTCATATGCACTACGGTCCGTCACCAGGTCCGTCGTGACCTACTGCTACTTCAGAGCTGTTATCACTGGTTTGAGTGTCTGAGTATTATTGTCTCAAATGTTTATTTCTTTTGTGTCATGCTTCATCCTTCAAGTACTAATGATGATTCGTTAAAGGTACTACCTATCATGGCACCTAAACAAGATCGCGTTTACGCACGTGGGCGTTCAAAATCTGTCGCCCCGTCTGCCCGATTGGTGATAGGCTCTGATGATGAGCATGATCCAGAATACGTGCCCCCTACTGCTACTCCAGCACGAGCTCCACGTGTACCGCGAGTCACGCCCAAGAAGGTGGCGCCCGGCGTAGTCACTGCCTCCCAGTCTGATGAGGAGCGCACACTGACCGGCACTCCTTCTGGGTCAGCTGCCCAAGACGAAGGAGCATCTGGCTCCTTAAGAGTTTCGTGGTCAGAGGAAGCCTCTGGGTCTGCAGACGCCTCTGCTCCTGCCACAGCTACACAGTCTGCTTCAGATGATGAGGCTGACAGCACCGACTCCACCCCTGGATCACCAACAGGAGTCCCTGCCCCGGTTGCCGATCAGCCCAACCGGTGGTGTGTTGACGGGCAATACAAGGTATACTTAGACGCCAAGGTTCTCAATGACAAAGGCGTCATGACACGGATTCTTACACTGGAGAGGCGGGTCCTCACGGGAAGTCTCCCCACCGTGCCAGATATTCACACCCTCTTCACCAGACACCGGCTAGAGTGGACGGCTCGTTCTTTGGGTCGCTACAGTGAGGAGCTAGTCCGCGAGTTCTATGCCTCTTATGTGGCTACTCTTCGCTCGCAGATCGATAGGCGGTCTGCCCCCGCCAAACAGGCCCCACTTGAGCACGTCCGAGTATGAGGCATCCAAGTTGACATCTCCCTACCAGCCATCCTCCGATATCTGTACGGCACGGATTCTGACTCCACCAGCACACCTCTCACCGCCGAGTTTGATTACCGGTGGCAAATTGTTAAAGAGGGCCGGTTCTTACGTGAGCCTTCACTGAGAGAGACCACCAAGAGGTGGATGGCACTGCACCTATCTATTGATGGAGAGGCTGCGGATTGGGTGATGGAGCCGAAGGGGGCCATCAGGAAGGCCAACTTGACCTTTACGGCCAAGTTTCTCTGGTTGATCGTCCGCCATTGTCTCTCCCCCACTGCTGCGGATAACATAGTCACCTGGGATCGTGCAGTGCTGATGGCTGCTATGATGGCAGGGTTCGACGTCGATTTCGCTTGGCTTCTCCAAGCGGTCATGCACGAGAGGGCCTTCAAGGTCACCACAACTTACCCTTTCCCTTGCATGATTTTCTCTTTGTGCAGATCAGCAGGTGTGCCCATTTGGCACATTGACCAGCTCAAGACCCCGCCAGGAAATGTTGATATCGGCCTCATCAGGGATGAGGCCAATGAGTTGGCCCCACGCAGAGGGCCCCGTCCAGAGGTGGCCCCATTTGGTGAGAACCTGGCCGACACCGTAGAGCATGCTCATGATGCTTCCCGTGCTGCTTCTGCACACACTGACACTACTCCGGTCGAGTCTATCCCGGGTAGTAGCACTGCCCCGAGCTCCTCTCGCTGTGCTCCTTCTGCCACTCTGGTCCCACTAGCTCGGGTTCAGAAACTTGAGGCACAGATGGCTACTCTTCTACATCACATTCAGCCGTGGATGCAGAAGACTATTGCTGAGGCAGAGGAGCGCATGGAGCGCAAGATGATACAGCACACAGAGAGGCAGATCGCCGGGGTACACCAGCGCTTAGACGCATTTGAATTACGAGTACTAGCCCGACTAGCCCCTCCGGTGGACATGTCGACTCTCCAGGCTGCGGTTGAGAGTCTGCGGGCGGATCTTGATATGATTTTAGAGGCGAGGGTGCCTGAGTCTGAGGCCCCTTCTGCGGAGCCTGCCGATGACACCGTGATGGCCGCCCTGTTTACCACTTCTGATGTTCCACCACCTCCCCCACAAGAGCATGTCAAGAGACGCAGGGGTCGAGAGGAGGATGAGGCTAGGGCAAGGAAGAAGGAGCGCCGTGAGATGGAATCTGCGAGGAGAGCCTCGATTGCCGATGAGGAGGCCCGTAGGTTGAGGGCTGTAGAAGTAGCTGCCGGGGCGTCTAGCTCCAAAATTGTAGATTCTGTGGGAGGCGCTACTGATGGTGCTGTGGATGCTGCGGACATTACTGAGGATGTCCAGACTACGCAGGGAGCAGGTTCTGGGGAATCGGACCCACCAGCTTGCTGATCACCGGCGCTTAGCGCCTCAGGTTTGCTTCACTTACCCTTTTACGTAGTTTAACTTTTCTATGCATTGGGGACAATTGCATATTTTTTTTTGTAGGGGGTGGGGTAAATAGAAAGTGAACACTTGGGTGAATTCTGAGTAGCCCAAGTTCACGATCCTCTTTTGGGGTTTTCTTGCCTGTGTTCTTTTTCCCCAAAAGACTGATTACTTTTACTGTTGAACCGGCATGTCATATCTTATGTACACAGTATAAATCTGAAGCATGATGGCTAATATAAATATGATATCTCGATAATCATTTGCATGACTAGGCATAGTAAGTGATAATTGTGTGGTTTGAAACATGAAACAAGGATACACTTCTGCATGATCCTGAATCTAAGATTTGAACTAGGTGTCTAATACTCTGGGAATGCAAGGAATGTCATGTGAGTGTGAGGTAAAGTCGAATGACCACCATTAATACTGAGCTAGAACTTGCCTGGTTAGTCCTACTGAAAGTGAGTCAAAACAATCACTTAGGAAAGGATCATAGGCCCTTGTTCGAAATAGTCAATCTTGAGCCTAAAAATAACAGAAAACCAAATGAAGTTAATCCCTTTTTGATCCAAATGAATTGAGCCTAAACTAGATTTTTTTTTTTTTACCCCAAATGATCTTCTCTGGGAGCAATGTGTTGGGCCTGGTCCCTCCTTGGACATGTGCACCTCAGCTTATGCCAAAAGCATAAGTTGAGGGTGGCTAATGCAGAAAGCAACCTTGTTTTGGCCCTGACCCAACCATGGGTATTGTGAACCTTGACTCATGGCAAAATCATGAGTTGAGGGTGGCTGCTATAAGGAAAACCACGGAAAGTGGGGTTGAAAGAATGAAGAGAAAGAAAGAATAAAACAGAAGTGACTAAAAAAAAAAAAGTTAATAATAACCAAAAGCAAAATAAACACAAGAAAAGAGAAAAGTCACTTACACATAAGGATAAGAAAGGGAAAACAGCAAAGTGAAAAGAAAATTGAGTAATAGGGCGAAATAAGAATGATATGTCAAGGAGGGCAACAAGTCACTAAAGTATATCTAAATACACCCTACCTGACCTTGAGCCTATGTTACAATCTAAAAAAGTCCTATTGTGATCCTAAGTGCGTATGAGGAATTTGAAGTAGTGAAAATAAGGGCAAGCCTATGGCAATATGTATAAATGAGTGGTGAATTTGTTCTGAGAGTGAGTGTTGAAACGTGATCCTTATACTCAAACTAAAATCATTGTGTGAAAAATGAGGATGTTATTTGAAGTGAGGACAGGAGTTGTAATACCAGAAATATTAGCATCTCGGTGAGAAATTGAAGAGGATAGGCATCATTGCGTAGTAAATCTGGGTTATGGTTTGATTCTACACAAATCAATGCCTAATAGTGAGACCATGCATGAACATAAGGAGAATAATCGAGGTTGATAGCCAAATGATTGCGGAAATTAAAATATGGATACTTTTGTACAAAGAATTTGTAGTGAGTCATAGTGCGTCGCTTGAGGACAAACAACGAATTTAAGTTGAGGGTGTTGATGTACCGTGGTTTCACGGTATTTCTAATACTTTTTCCTTAAGTTTAGTGTGTGTCGAGAGCCTTTTTGTGTTGATTTTGATATAAGTTTATCTTTGTTTGCAAAAAATCTGTCTAAGGAAGAACGCGGGAGTTTTTGAGAAAGAATTGCAGAAGAGACCACCTACGGAGCCTATGACGGTCCGTCGCGGCTGTGACGGTCCGTAGGTGGCATCGTAGTGAAGGAAGAAGTTGCTGAAGGAAATTTGGGGAAGTTTGACCAAGTGTGGGATTACGGAAGTTCGTGACGGACCGTCACAGATACGACGGTCCGTCCTGCATGTTCGTCGTAATTATCAGAGAGTAATCCCAGTACCCAAAATTCCAAAGTTCAAGTGTATTGGAACGAAGACCCTCGACGGGCCGTCATACTCGCGACGGTCCGTCATACCTGTCCGTCGGGGGGAATGAAGAAAGCAACGTGAGAAGATGTGAAGTATGGGACGACGGAGGCTATGACGGTCCGTCGTGTCCATGACGGTCCGTCACGTGGTCCGTCGACCCAGACGCTTTTGGACAGATTTTTAGTAAATAGAATCCTTATTTGATTAGGTTTTTATTTTTTTCTTATAAATAGTTGGAAAAACCTCGTTTTTGGAGGTTAGACTTTCTGGATAATTTTTAGTTTATAGTTCTTCGATTATATTAGTAAACTCTTGATTTTGGAAATTAAGATATTTTCCGGGAATTGATTGTTGTGGATTTCGGTGATTAATCAAGTTGAATTCTGGGAAATTATTCGTTTTCATAAAAGTAAGTGCATGAACTCTTCCATTAACGATATGAATTGTGTAATTACGAAAATGGGTAACTAAACCTCATAGCTAGGGTTGTGGGAACCATGGGTGAATAACAAGGTAGAAATCTAACTTCAATAACAATTTCTAGAGTGGTGTCTTGCATGTATTGATAATTCTTTCGTTTAGAATTCTTTTTAACGGTGGCCAACGTTAGAACTCGCCTTAATGCTACTTGCCGGACCAAGGAGGTAGATAATAGGAAAAGAATTATCAACATAGATTTAGTGTAGACTATCTAATAGACTAGTATTGGTTGGTACGAGTTAATAGCTTAGTCAAATACCGAATACGATGTTTAATATGAGGTAAAGATAAGGGTTAGTATAGCAACACACGTAGCCGGACCAAGGTGCGGAGTGAAATTCTCTAGATGCCGGACCAAGGATTTAGAGATACATAACTTATCACTTTACGTGCAAGATATCAGGATAGAGCTATTATAGTTAGATTTACCAAGTTAGGAACCTGTGGGGACACTAAACCCTAGTTACTTTTATAATTTGATTAAACTCTGAAAGTTAAAATTGTTAGTTGTTCATTCTTATTTAGTTAATTATTTTCATTAATTTAGAAATAAAACCCCCCTTTTTGTCTTTTGGTTTATTGGAAAACAGTTGGCTAAATAATAGTAATAATAAAATAAAGTTAAGTCTGAACTATTTTCCTTGTGGGATCGATCCCAACCTCATTAGTTGGGTTCTTTACTTGATACGACCGCTTTACTTCTTATTTGAGAAGTAAGTTTGAGCGTATCATTGGCAGCGTGAGGTAAATTGTTGTATCATCACTATAGCTCTCAAGTGATGGTTGCCGGTTAGAGAAACTCCCACAACAATAATTGCATGGTTCGTCATCGGATTTTATTCATGCATTGCACAACTAGACTTTGAGAGGAAGCATGATATGTCTTTTATTGTGATTATGAATTGATATCAGTTTTATTTTGTATTTTTACATACATCTCAGAGTTTTTTTTTATATTTGCATACACACAAATTTGAAACCATATTTTAAACAACTTTTCTTTATATTGCACATGTCTTTAAACTACTTTATAATGAAGCGAATTTAGTTAAGTATTCATGAGTTGAGTATCCATAATTGAGTACTTCAAGTTGAGTATCATATCTTTGAACTTGAGTATCTAGTCTTTGAGTCAAATATCATATCTCTGAGTTGAGTATCTTATCCTTGAGTACTTCTGAGTTGAGTAAGTTAAAGTATCTCTGAGTACCCTTGAGTATTCTTGAGTATTATTGAGTTGGGAAATGTAAGTATACTTCCTTTTATCAAGATTCAAGATTACGTTTATGTTTTAGAATTCCCCTTACATGTTCGTATATTCCACGTATTGAGCCATTTGGCATGCATCTTCTCATGATGCAGACACATGTATCAGGATCATCAACACGAGCTTCGTTGATACATCCAAGAGTTTGAGTTAGATATGGTGAGCCTCCTTGCTTCCGGAGAATTTCATTTACTTTTTAGTTTAGTCAGGATGTCATGGTTCTTGTCCAACCTTCCATCTTTAGCAGTTAGAGACTTCATAGATAGACAATAGAATTACAGAAGTCTTCATTTATTTTATTAAATATTTTAAAGACTAAAGTTGTCTATTTTATGTCTATTTGAATATATTATTTTTATTCTAAGTTGTTCATTTGAGTTAAAGCTATGTAAATTTGAGTTTATTGAATTTGATTCAATTTTAAGCTTTGTATGCTTAAGTTAGTTTTCCTCTTGTAGTCATCCAGGATGAGGGTTCGCTTGGGCACCAGCAATAATCTTCGAGTGTCGACCACGTCGAGGGTGTAGACTCGGGTCGTGACAATCACCCCATGGGGAAACACTAGGACGGATTAAACCTTTATCAAGAAACTCATGGATTTAAGCTTTAAGCTCTCTCGATTCTAACACCACAAGAATAGACTCAATAGCAGGGGATTCGACCTCAACATATGGAATATAAGCCAATTACGCTAAACAATCCTTCCCTACCATTTTCTAGCACGAATGAAGGATATGATCTTAGCTAGCTTAGAGTTGTACACCCATTCCAACTCTATTCTTTACCTACTGGAGATCTCCAGATTTACCGTCTAGGCATCACAATTAAGTCCGGTATAATAGGGGAACAACCAAGTCACCTAAGATCATATCGAGTCAGTCATATCCATCATAACAAAATCAATCCATATCTGAGAATCCACCACACAACGGGACAATACGATACACATGGGGGACTATGACTGACTCCTTAACTAGGGTAGAAACATGTATAAGGGCATCAAGCCCATCAAACCACATCAAATACTAGGAAATTGCACTGACAAGTACGAATAAGTAAAATCCGGATCAACAACAATTTTAGGACTTGTGATCACTACATCCGACCCTCATATGCCCATGTTCTCTACCATTTTTACACACCTTATAACTTATATTCGATTGTTGAATGCTAAGGTAC
>JABWTJ010001475.1:0-13073 GCA_016801875.1 Solanum sitiens
CCACCACATTTTGGCGTCTCCCTTGAACTGCTACTCACGAAACTCAACACCCCAAACCGTTCGACTGATACCCCATCTTGTGTTAGTAGCTCATGACAGTCAACCAGAAAAAATCGAAGCCTCCTCAGATTCAGCACCCTTGAAGACTGGAGGTTTCAATTTCAAGAACTTACTGAAAAGTTCATGCTGATCATTTGTCATTATAGGCCCTGTAGTCAGACGAGGAAACGTGCCTATTTCCAATGAAGTATCCATGCGGGGAGCCATAGTGGCCGCATGTTGTATCTCCGGAACCTGAGGTGCTGGTGCAGAAAACACTGGAGGTGTCTGACCCTGATCAGATAACCCGCTAAGATAAGCAAGAACCTGATTGATCATCTCTGGGGTAGGTTGGGGTGGCAATTCCTCATTCTGTGCTTGTTCATCCTCCCCTTCCTCACCCTCTCTTACCATTTGTGAAATAGAGTGAAGATGGTCAGATACCAATTTGTATCACCTAGATACCAATTGGATCCAAGTAATAGCACGAAAGAAAGAAAGAAAGAGTGGAATTTTCCTAAAGTCTTATAGCCTCTCAAAGAAAAGTAAAGGCGTCCCCCTACCGTTCTTTAAGACTCTACTAGACTCGTTCTTGTGTGATGAGACCAACGAACCTAATGCTCTGATACCAAGTTTGTCACGACCCAAAATCTGGCCGCGAGTGGCACCCACACTTATCCTACTATGTGAGCGAACCAACCAATCTAAAACCCCAACATATTGAACAAAATACAAAGCGAAAGACTTAAAACTCATTAACGAAATCAATTAAATAACTTCTAAAATTTATAACTCATTATCCCCAAAATCTGGAAGTCATTCATCACAAGAACATCTATCCTCAAGTTACTAATCTAGAAAGTATCTAAGAAGAAGCTAAAATAAATAAAAAGGCTAGTCCCATTGCCGGAAGTTCAAGGCTCAAGACTTGAGAGGAAGATCCAGTCCAAGCTAGAAGCATTAGCTCACCCTGAAATCCGTGGTAGTGAAGACTGGCTAGAATTGCTGTTGACGTTGAAGACGACGATACGTTTGACTGCAAATAACAAAGAAAGAAACACAACAAGTAGTTCTGGTGTCAGTAACAAACACAAGTACTGATAGGTATCATCGGCCAACTCTAAAAATAGAAAAACAGTATATATCAGTTCATTATATAAATCAACTACAATACTCAACATGTAGCAACAAGTACTATAATCATCAATAAGTACTACCAAGTTCATCCATGAGGACTCAAGCCTCAATACCACACTCATTTGGGAATTAGGTTCATTACATTGAGTATATTAACATCTCTCAAGATTCATTATCTTTTTTCCTCTTGTGTCGGTACGTGACACTCCGATCCCCTACTACTATATGTCGGTACGTGACACTCCGATCCCCTAATTCTACGTGTCGGTTCGTGACACCCGATCCCCTAATACTATATGTCGGTACGTGACACTCCGATCCCCTAATTCTACGTGTCGGTTCGTGACACCCGATCCCCTAATACTATGTGTCGGTATTGTGAACACTCCGATCCCCTAATTCTAGTGTCGGTAGTGACACCAGATCCCCTAATACTATGTGTCGGTACTGGACACTCCGATCCCCTTATTCTAACGTGTCGGTTCGTGACACCCGATCCCCTAATACTATATGTCGGTACGTGACACTCCGATCCCCTAATTCTATGTGTCGGTTCGTGACACCCGATCCCCTAATACTATGTGTCGGTACGTGACACTCCGATCCCCTAATATCATTCTATCAATTCATCAAGCGTTCTCTTACACCAAGGCATCATCAATCTCATTACTTAGTTCATCAAGCCTTCTTTTATACCAAGGCATCATCAATCTCATTACTTAGTTCATCAAGCCTTCTTTTATACCAAGGCATCATCAATAACAAGGTGAATTAGGGTTTGTTCAAGATTTTGGATTCAAAAGCTTCATTATGCTTATTTTATCACAATCACATAATCACATTCATGCAAGCATACAATTAATCATATAGAAGGGTTTACAATACTACCAATACATATCATTCGCTATTAAGAGTTTACTACGAATAGTATCAAAACCATAACCTACCTTCACCGAGGATTCGTGATCAAGCAAGCAATCTCTCAAAGCTTTTTGTTTCCTCTTCGTTTGTCTCTCTCTATCGATCGTTCCTCTCTCTCCTTGTTCTTTCTATTTTTCTTCTTCAAAACCCTCTTTCTTTTCCCTAATTAGCATATAATTAAGTATAAAAGATGAGGAATTAACCCACTAATTAACTCAAGGTTATCTCCTTTACACCCCCAAGAATTTGAGTTATTAATATTAACCCACGAAATTCATAATTATAGCAGGAATAGTCCAAAATGCCCCTTTAAAACTTACCCAGAAATCCGACCCAGACTGGGATTACGCAACCTGTGACGGCCCGTCGTGCCTGCGATGGTCCGTCCTGCAGGTTCGTCACAACCTTCAGAGACTTAATTTCCTTGATGAGTCTGAGACGGTCCGTCGTGCCTACGACGGTCCGTCCTGCACTTCCGTCACGACGGACAGAGAATTGCTCCCAGTACCCAATTCTCAAGAGTTGAAGTGTTTTGAAACGAAACCTCACAATGGTCCGTCGTGTCTGTGACGGTCCGTCCTGCAGGTCCGTCACAGAGTTCAGAGAGTCGATTTTAGCACTCAAATATAAGAATTCCAAGTGTTTTGGAATGAGACACCCTCGACGGTCCGTCGTGCCCATGACGGTCCGTCGTGGGATCCGTCGTCTCAGACAGTTTTTCCAGAAATAAAATCTGCTGCTCAAAACAACTAAGCAGGTCGTTACAATAGTCTTCCATACTAGTTGCATGATTTAGATATTTGGATGATGTTATGTATATGTGATGATCATGTTAGGGATAGGTGTGGTGTATATGGATAATGATGATGAATACTCTTGTAGGATGACCCTTACCTATATGAACCCTATTTGAATGTGTGATCAAAGTATGCTAGGAGTCTCTTATTCTAAAGTTGAATATGTTCTTGTCTCCTATATAATGTGAGTGTGTGTAGTCTATTGTCTTTAATACTCTATATGTGTATGACTTGAGCCTTGAGGAATGTTGTACATGTGTTGTGATCTTTAGAGGGTGGCTTCCTCAATGTTATGTTGTAGCCATTATGTGATCATGTTGTCCAATGTACACACACTTCATGCATAACTGTGAGTAGGATAGATTCATGTTGATTAAGGAAAGGATAGTTCTTCTATGCACCATTACCTATGATTAATGAAGTTATGAACATGTGTGATTATAGGTGTTATGTGAAGGTAGATCTCACATTGTATGTACACACATGATTGTATGAATATGTGAAAGGACATTCTCATTCTCACATGAAGTAGGTTCTATGATGAAAGGACATTCTCATCTTAGAAACCTTTGAGCTATATGATGTATGAAGGAGCAATCTCCTAAAGCCTTCTTTATGAACTAATGCATTAAAGACTTAAATATATTTAAAAGGGGAGTTTGAGCCTAGCACCGAGTGAACATGACAAATGAGAGTGGAGGCTTCACGTTTAGTAAGTCTGGCTCCCCAAAAGAGAACCTTCACATTTAGCAAGTCCGCGTTCCAAACATAGATGTTGTCTCATGAGATGGAAACCTCCACGTCTAGCAAGTCAAGGTTTCTAGTAGCAATTCCATGTTCCGTAACTACGTGCCTTCGTAGGTTATAGCTAGTGGATTCCACCTATATAGCTATGTACCATTGGTTATACCTTAGGCAAGTGTTAACCTTCTCTTTTCGGTGTGAGAGGACAACACCGGATTCCATGTAGCTCACATGATCTATCTCGGTTATGGATACGTCTCCCAAAGTAAGAAATGAATTAAGATAAGAGAATGGACTCTAATCACAAATCCTTTAGGAGGTTACTTAGTATAGGTAGGACTATGGACCCTACCCATGTATTGCACTAGTGAACCCCAAGAATGTATAAGATTAGTACTTTTATGACAGTATGCTATGTTTGTATGAATTGTATGAATGCATGTCAAGACATCAATTACGATTATGTATGTGAATTGCACTTATGGATTCTAAGTGGGTTTACTTAGTATATGTGGGGGTATGGGACTCCATGTGTACATTGTACAATTAAGTTTGTGAAGGGGTTGTAAGGGTGGTTTACTTATGATATGAATTAAATGAGTTATTACTAAAGTTGTAGTAAATGAAAGAGTCCTTATATGATGCTATGAAGTATGTGTCTTATGTATAGTTATAAATGAAAGTGTTATGACTTTTTGAGTATGATATGCTTAGTCTAGGGTGACTTCTTAGGTACACTTGGTGGAAGAAGTATTATGGGATACTACCTACACATTGCACTAGTGTTACTTGGGGGTTGTCTTAGGTGATGGTACTTATGTGAAGCTTACGTCTTATGATGTGTTCATGACTTTGTTAATTTATGTAGTTGTTTTTATGAAGAATATCTATGAAAGACTATGGTAAGGTGACCTAACCTTGATACATTGTACTAAGTACACTTGAGGGTTGCTTAAGGAAAGATGTTGAGGTAAAAAGAGAATAATGTATTGTATGCATTGAATATGCCTCAAAGTATGATAAATGTCTTTATTTGCTATTATGAGTAGTATTGATGTCTATATGATGTATGTAAACTATATTGTGCTTATATGTGCCTATGTTCATAAATTTTACAAAAAAGACATATTGCATGATTTGAAATGAAATGTCCTATTTAAATGCATGTTTTTGTATGGTTGTCATACTCAGTGCATTCTTGTACTAATACCATTCTTCTCCATCTTTTTACACAAAGTGTAGGTGTTGATGGATAGAGGATGTCTCCTATGTGAAGAGCTTGAATAGATCTCACAAGTTCAAGTAAAGAGACCCTTATGATTCAAGGGTTGCCTATGTCAAGATGTTTCTTTAAGTTGCTGTAATAGCTTAGACTTATATTTCATGTTTTTAAGGGTCGTATCCCTATTCTATTCTATTGAGTTGTGTCTTAAGATTATGTACTTATGATATTTTTTATATATATGAAGTGATGTTCTAGCGTATGATGTGCTATGAATTTTTTTAAATTATCCGCTATTTTAACGATTATGCAATTAAAGATGTATAAGGACTTGTATAGGACCTCCAAGAGGTCAAGTATGCTGTGTTACTTCTAGGGGGTTCTCCTGGTCGTGACACATATATAAGGAACAATCATATTCAATAAGTCATGACAAGGAAAACAACTAATATCAACAATCCAAGTTAAGTATTCATCATTACATTAAGACTTTAAGTCAACATTCTCATTAGAATCATTATGAGAACATTCATTTCATTAGACATTATGACATTAGAGAAACACACATAGCCCTCTCAAAGCCTACTCATACAATGCATGAATGGCATCCCATACTACCACCCATACTTTATAAAACCTCTTGACTAACCACAACATGTAATTCACATGATGGGAATAACCATTAACCGACGTCGACCATGTGAGAAATTTATGAGTTTGTCTACTTGCCTAAGGTAGATTCGGTAACGTTTTAGATTAGGTGGATCCACTAGCTAAGACCTATGATGGCACATAGTTGTGGGATTAGGAAGGTGTTTATAGAAACCCGGCCTAACATGGGGAGAGCTTCAACCTTACAATATCAACTCGGTGCTAAGATTTAAATTCCCATAGAGTAGTTCATTCTCATTAACATTATTATACTTGAGAGGGCTACCACCATTAGGTCTACCGACCCAAAGTAACACACACATGAAAAGGCCACCACCATTAGGTATATTGATTCAAGGTAAATTATTAGGATAGCTCATTGAATACTCAAGAAAAGTCCACCACCATTATGTCTACCAATCTATATTCATCATTACATTAGTTCATAGACTCATCATGAAAAGGATACCACCATTAGGTCAACCAGTTCAAGACAAAGCCTTACAATGCTTCATTAATTATTTATGAAAGGGCTACCACCATTAGGTCTACCGACTCAATGTTCATTAAGTCAAGATAATTTAGTCTCTTAAGAAGAGGATGCACTATGTATACCAATTCAAGGTATACCAATCAAGATCACTTTCGATTGCACAATAAGATAGTACCCTAAGCCTACCAATTCAAGGTATAACATTGCATTGAATAAACCTTTCACAACATTTCATCATCATTCACACGTGTATAATTGAGAATAACCATTCAATAATATGACAATTATCATTGTAGTCATGATCATATTACTTTAATTGGAATCATAAAGCATATACATAAGCATCATAATATACAACAATCTTCATAATTTTCCCTCCAAGGACTATGAATCAAACTGAAACGAAACATCTAGAATTACTTTGTAAGATAAGGGTAATATCATGATTCAATAACTTAATCAATATAGACATAATAATTTGACATGCTTCTATTATCAATCCACCCACATCATAAATTCACAATTTCGCAATATGGGGGATTCATGGGTTCTTGGGGAATTTCATCATGAATTAACATTAAATCATCAATTCAATCATAATCCGTCATAAATCAACCATTAAAAACGTTTTGAAAGAGAAACCATGACTTAGATTGAAACCCTAACTTTTGGGGAAATTTGGAATTTTTTGAAATCATGTATTGAAGGGACTCTACGGATAAAAGCTACACATAGTAAAAAGCCAACATACCTTAATGGAGTTTTCCCACTAATTTTAAAATAAAGGCCTTGGTTCTTCAATCCCTAGCCGCCACTTCTTCTTCTTCTTCTTCTTGTTTGGGAACTTCTAGAGAGATTTTTTTTTAGAAGATGCACTATTTTGGATTTTTAGGAATAATAATGAAGTAAATGGGGTGTTCAATGACTTAAAATCATTTATATATGTCAGATAAAACAATATAAATTGACCCCATTAATTAAAAAACTAAATAGCAATTTACCAAAATGACCCTCCCTAGGCAGCCCACTCCCTGGTACCACGACAGGGTTCACGAGCCATGGTCAATACCACGAGCTGTAGTCCTTCCAGTGGTCCTTACGCAGTGGATAAGGTCTTGAGTCTTGACCTTAACAATTTGAAGCCATGATCATGAGCCTTGCCACAAGCCGTGATCAAGGCCACTGGCCGTAAAGTGGCTCGTGTTCTTTAGGCAGTAGCTTGGCCTCAAGAAATTGCCTCCCACAAGCCTAAGGGGTCTTCACGAGACCCTTCACGAACTGTGGTCAAGACCATTGGACGAGATGGTGGTATTGGTCTTGAGGAAGCACCTTTCCAAGGTTGGGTCAGCCTTGGACTTTGGTTTAGGATTTTCCCTTTGCCGTGTCACTTTCCCTTGTGACCCTCAACCTAACCTTAGATGGTTTTCGGAACTACGGGGTCTAACACATACCTTGATGTTAACCCTCACATTTAGTCTCTAGTTTAACTTACTAATTTTTGGGTTGTTACATTATCTCCCCTTTGGGAACATTTGTCCTTGAATGACACTTTAAATACCTTCTAGAATTAAAGACTCGAGACTAGCATCCCATCATGCATGAAACATCATAGCAATGCACAAAACGAGGAAACATCAACTCAATCTCAGTATACTCAATGCAACACAAGGAATTAGGATCTTCATCTAACAACCCATTATGTATGAACACTTCAACATTTTCTCATATCATTGGAGGAATTTCCTTGTAAAACTCAAAGCATGCTAATCATAACATCATGAAGAAAATTATGCAATTACTCTTAAAAGCACATTAAAGAGTGTTCAACAATTCATCTAATAAAGCATATAGGTGGTCCATACTAAATGCACATCAACATGAGGAATATAAATCATGAAAGCTCATTTTTCCATTAAATATAATTCCATAAAGAACATGGATAATATAAGGAGACCATTGGAACACATAATCACACATTACTCCAAAACATGAAAAAAGCCCAAAGGAACTCTTTGTCTTAAACTTTAATAGGAATAGAAGAAAGAGATAGAGATATCAAAACTCTCAAAAACCCTGCCTACCAAGCATACCATCTCCCCCATTGGAAGCAAACACCGTAGTAAGTCTAATATTAAAAATAGCATATGTTCCTTAATACAACATTTTCATCTATAAGGAGTTACCAACATACCGATTCTTTCAACCGGAAAGGCTCCTTTGTCCTCTCTAGTAGCATCCTCTACTACTAACCCTTACTAAAAGACCGTTCCTTAACATTTTCATGGAAGTAACTTCCCGACTCTTCTATTTCTTAACCTTTCGGTCTAAGATCCAACCTGGTACTTCTAAATTGGAGAGGTTCTCATTAAGCCACTCTAGCTCACAAACAATCTTATCAACACCACTCAAGGTCTCATATAAGACTTAAAAACCAGCACTGAACTTTCCAAACTTACTACACCTCTCAAGGTGAGAATTTTAAGCAAACCTAACTCATGAATATCAAGAACACTCAACATCCTTCCTATCTAGGCACATAATCTCCCCTTGGGAGTAAGTTTATACAGACTCTTCTAAGCCTCATTTCTTTCAATTTTAAAGTCGGAGAAAGTCATCACTAAACCTTCACACTTTATTAACTTTTGAAAGACCCTTAATCCAATTCTAAGTATCAACGATCTCGATTCAGTATAATAATCCAACTAAATCAGTTGGGTCAATCCCACAAAAAGTAGTGTTTCCTTCAAATCATATATCTATATCTATATCTATATATATAAAGGCACCACCACAAACCAGGATTCCATTTTAATTTGTTTTATTTCCAAAACTAGCCTTCTTCTTTCATGAAAAGTTGTGACTTTGATGAAAAATTGTGACATTTATGAAGAGTTGTCACTTTAATGAAAAGTTGTGCCTTTTATGAAAGGTTATAACCTTTTCGAAGGGTTGTAACTTTTCCAAAGAGTTATAACCTTTTCGTAAAGTTGTGACTTTTATGAAAAGTTATGACTTTTATAGTTGTGAATTTTATGAACAGTTGTGAATTTTATGAAAGGTTTTGACCTTTTCGAAGGGTTGTAACTTTACCAAAGAGTTCTAACCTTTCTGGTAAGACACAATAATCATTTATTCACATTACCATTTGTTGTCTATAAATAGTGAACTTTCCTCTCCTACCTTTTAAGTTTTACTTAGGTGGTAATTTTTATTCAATAGACCTTTAAATTTTTATATTTGAACTTCTATATCTTTTAACTTTAATTTTGTCATGATCATTTGTAGGCTACAAATTTTGTTCGATAGTAACTTATGATTTGAGAATTCTGAAACTTAATCATAGTTGCAGATTCTTTGAATGCGAAACAAGATAAACAATAAGGACATGCAAAGCGACGAAACTCATTGTACGTGAGGCAAGCCCTGAAAGGGATCAAGATTGTTTGCATTCCAAAATCATGTGAGTAATCATATAGTTCTGCACTTTCCATTTTCTTACACTTCGACTGTACTTAATTTGATTTGTATGGAAATGTGTAGTATTTTGTCTTGATTTCCTCACTCCTTTTATTGATTTGAACTGATGGTGTATCTAAAACAACCTTCCTATCCTCCAAGATAGGAGCAGGCTCTGTGTCCACACTATTCTTCTCATACCTCAGTTGTGAGATTACAATGGAATAATCATTTGTATGTGGAACGTTTTTAATTTTAGTAATTTATATTCTCTTTATTAGAAAACAAATATTGTGAATAAGATTAATGTGGACTAGCATAGGATGTTTCACGTATTTTACTTCCAGATTATTTTAGTGGAGCCAACGGAGACATAGTGTGTGATCTGTATAAAAAATAAGGTGTATAAAATCACTATGTTTTAATCTAATTATTTTTGCGTTCCATTCAGTGCTATAAATTAAGTTGATATAACATAATTTGGTATAATCATAATTTAAAGGAGAGGGTTGTCTGCGTAGAAGATTGATTGATATCAATGATAAAATAGACAATTACACTGTGAAAATTATATATGTTCAAATCCATCTTATGATTTATAGTCAAATAAATTTCTTGGGTATTGCATTTGACAAAATTGCAATGTTGTGGAATGTATACAAGTTCCTACTTTTCAATTTTCTTAACAACATTCGAAAGAAAGCATTCGACCTTTAATTTTGAAGCATTACCCTTGAATCATATTTGTTTAATTATCTTACAATTGATGTTACGTATTTTAGGTCCTTCAGGCGTTAAAATAACCTTAGGTTTAGGTACCAGGGTCTTTGGTAGAGTGTTTAAGAATAGTATTTATTGAGTGTATAATTAATGTTGACACTAGTTATACTAAGATTTTTCTTATCTATTGCTATCTTATTTTCCAAGCCACTGCTCAATCCTATTTTTCCTGATTGATTGAAAGTAGCAAGCAAAGACATGGAAAAACTTTATTTGCTCAACATGCAACTAAGAAAACAAAAAGAGTAGCAAAGGAAATATGAGTAGCAGTCTCATGTAAAAAGAAATCAAGGAAGAAATTCTTCTAAGATTGCAATTACACTTTCAGAATTTTATCATGACACATATGTATGACATTATATTTGTTAAGAAAGAACGGCGTTTTGGTATATTAAGGGTAGTTATATTTTTAATCATACTTATCCATAAATCTAGCCACGAGGATGAAATTCAATATCTCCAAAGCCTACACTGATTTAAAATGTAGAAAGAAGGGGTTAGCACAAAAATGTACTAAGTATGGATGCCATAAATAAAAACATTTAAAACATGCCTTAAAAGGGGACATTTCATTTGAACTCATGCTATACGTTATTTTGAAGATCACCTTTGATATAATTGGAGAATGCAATCTATAAGGCAACTCACATACATTTCACTACAATAATAAGCATAGTCTCAAACATCAAGATAACACATATATCAATCGCTACAATACATACCTCCAATAATAAAGTAATAAAAGACAAATACCAAGATTATTTGATCATTAAATAGACATTACATCAATAACCCTTAAGAGACATTGCTTAATATATGTTAACTATAATGCATTAATAATATACAAAATAAGCCAATATCACATTAATAATCATTTAATAGTAAATCCATTACCTTAGTAACCCCTAAGAAACACTTGTGTAATGTGTGGATGGCATCCCATAGTACCAATCCTACTAAGCCTCTGTAACGACCTGCTTAGTCGTTTTGAGCAGCAGATTTTATTTCTGGAAAAACTGTCTGAGACGACGTATCCAACGACGGACCGTCATGGGCACGACGGACCGTCGAGGGTGTCTCGTTCCAAACACTTGGAATTCTTATATTTGAGTGCTGAAATTGACTCTCTGAACTCTGTGACGGACCTGCAGGACGGACCGTCACAGACATGACGGACCGTTGTGAGGTTCCGTTTCAAAACACTTCAACTCTTGAGAATTGGGTACTGAGAGCAATTCTCTGTCCGTCGTGACGGAAGTGCAGGACGGACCGTCGTAGGCACGACGGACCATCTCAGACTCATCAAGGAAATTGAGTCTCTAAAGGTTGTGACGAACCTGCAGGACGGACCGTCGCAGGCACGACGGGCCGTCACAGGTTGCGTAATCCCAGTCTGGGTTGGATTTCTGGGTAAGTTTTAAAGGGGCGTTTTGGACTATTCCTGCTATAATTATAAATTTCGTGGGTTAATATTAATAACTCAAATTCTTGGGGGTGTAAGGGAGATGACCTTGAGTTACTTAGTGGGTTAATTCCTCATCTTTTATACCTAATTATATGCTAATTAGGGAAAAGAGAGAGGGTTTTGAAGAAGAAAAATAGAGAGAACAAGGAGAGAAAGAAACGATCGATAGAGAGAGACAACCAAAGAGGAAACAAAAAGCTTTGAGAGATTGCTTGCTTGATCAAGAATCCTTGGTGAAGGTAGGTTATGGTTTTGATACTATTCGTAGTAAACTCCTAATAGTGAATGATATGTATTGGTAGTATTGTAAACCTTTCTATATGCTTAATTGTATGCTTGCATGAATGTGATTATGTGATTGTGATAAAATAAGCATAATGAAGCTTTTGAATCCAAAATCTTGAAGAACCCTAATTCACCTTGTTATTGATGATGCCTTGGTATAAAAGAAGGCTTGATGAATTGATAGAATAATGTTAGGGGATCGGAGTGTCACGTTCCGACACATAGTATTAGGGGATCGGGTGTCACGAACCGACACGTAGAAGTAGGGGATCGGAGTGTCACGTTCCGACACATAGTATTAGGGGATCGGGTGTCACGAACCGACACGTAGAATTAGGGGATCGGAGTGTCACGTTCCGACACATAGTATTAGGGGATCGGGTGTCACGAACCGACACGTAGAATTAGGGGATCGGAGTGTCACGTTCCGACATATAGTAGTAGGGGATCGGGTGTCACGAACCGACACGTAGAATTAGGGGATCGGAGTGTCACGTTCCGACACATAGTTTAAGGGTCGGGTGTCACGAACCGACCGTAGAATTAGGAGATCGGAGTGTCACGTACAGACATCAATATAGTAAGGGGATCGGAGTGTCAAGTCCGACGCAGAGGAAGAAGATAATGAATCTTGAGAGATTTAAATACATCGCAATGTAATGAACCTAATTTCCCTCCCAATGAGTGGAGGGTATGAGGCTTGAGTCCTCAGGACGAACTTGGTAGTAACTTAATTAGATGAGTATAGTACTTTATGCTACAAGGTTGATATTGTAGTTGAGTTATGAGATGAATGATATATACATGTTTTTCTATTTTTGAGTTGGATGCCGATGATACCGATACTCAGTACTTTGGTTTGTCTGAACCCACCCTACTTGTTGTTTCTTTCTTTGTTATTTGGGGAATGCAGCAAATGTACCGTCGTCTTCAACTCAGCAGCAATTCTAGCCAGTCTTCACTACACCGGATTTCAGGGTGAGCTAATGCTTCTAGCTTGGACTGGATCTTCTCTTCAAGTCTTGATGCCTTGAACTTCCGGCATGGACTAGCCTTTTTTTTTATTTTAGCTTCTTAGATACT